>SCDZ01000363.1:0-69650 GCA_004143845.1 Drosophila lacertosa
CAAAGATATCCATAAGGTTTTGTTGTAAATGGACCATTTTTTCAGTAGACTTTTGAACATGTGGCTCGGACTTAATGTTCTCGGAAATTTTCTCTAGGTTAACTAGCTTAGGCACTACCAACGATGATTTGATGCCCACTCCGGTATCGCCAATAAGGCGAACAGCCGCTTTGGTTAAAATAACATTCGTCTTAATTTCCTTTAAATAACTATTTATGATGGTCTCGGACGCAGCTGGGGAGACTTCCAGAAGTGTCTCGATAAATGCTTCAACCATGTCCTTTTGATTTTGATCTGCTTGTGGTTTACCATCGTAGGTGTGAACAATGTGCTCGCGCAGTTTAAAAATACTCTTTACTATTTTTGCAGAATCCTCCAGATTTCCCATAATATCTTTGCTATGGACTACAATTGACTCTAAATCAGCCTTGTCTGTTTTAGCTTCCAGAGCTGTACACATATCTAAGAACTTGACATTCAACATTTGCTGCAATTCCTCAATTTTGTCGGGAAGTGTTATCGATTCATTTTTCTTCAAAGTATCTGGTGATTTAGGTTCCTTAGCGTCAATCTCATCTTTGTGTTTTTTCGTTGCTGTTTCTTTTGGGTCTTCGTCTAATTTTCTTTTAGCCGAAATATCTGTTTTTTCCTCAGCAACTTCCATTTGCTGTAAGTTGGCCTTAATTTCTTGACTTTGCTGCTCAGCTTCCAGCTCCTCTACCTGCTGGATCGCAAGGGATTCACTAAGTTGAATAAGTTTGGCCTGAAGATTGTTGATTTGCAATTGAACAGTATCAATAAGTTCTAGCTGATCTGGTGTGATTTGTGTCAACTGAGGCTGAGATAGGATATCATTTTCAATCTGGATGAGTGTTGCCTCCAATTGGCCAATTTCGTCGGTGTTCTCATCGAGAAGTATAACGCTCAAAGGATTATCGTTTTGCAAGCCTTGTTCGATTTCAGTCAGGAACGCCTTGCCCGATGTTACATTTTCGATTACCGCACTGATATCGATAGGCACTGTAATTGCGATGGGCACGAGGCACAAGCTCTTTAGTTCCGCAGATATGGCATCGATTTCTTGCAAGAGTTCTATTATACGTATTGTACTTTCATTGTTCTCAATGAAATCAAATACAGCAACCAGACTGCTTTGGGTTTTGAGAAGACCGCTTAACAACTCGTTGTCTACTATTTCGCTGACCTCGTTGAGCACTCTAAATGTAGCCATTAAATTTGTTTGCAGATTGACCATTAAAGTCGAAGATTTATCGATATCAACATTGGCCGAACCAGCTACCGCTCTAATCGATAGCAAAAGATTTTCAAAGCTGGCATTCAGTGTGCCCAGAGTTTGTTGCCGTTGGCAGTATGTCATAAAGTTTTGCAAGGTATTTTCAATTTTAGAATACATTTCCTGTGCGAGCTGCGTTTCCAGTACGGGCAGCGACAGTAAAATATCTTCAAAGGCGCTTTCCACATTCTCCAAAGAATCAACCAGACCCGATTCGTAGGTATGCACCAAGCACTCCTTCAATTTGAACATGGTACTGGCAATTTTCGCCTGAGCCAAAACAGTTTCCTGCTGATCGCTGTCCGCGACGAGTGCCTCTTGGATATTCTTCAAATCAGTGTTGAGTTGCTGCATTATTTCGCCCACTTGGCGCAGCTCCTCGCTGTTATCCTTTTGGGTAACTTCCAAGCAAGCTTCAAGCTGTTTGATGCCACTTACCACGCCTTGTTGCACATCGAACAGTTCTACTTTTGGCTCTGTTGCGACAATAGCTGCCTCTTTGGCAGCATCCTCCACAGTCAGCTGATGACCGCTGGTCTTCAGATCTGATATATCCTGTGTGGACATATCCAAAGCCTGCTCCAACGCTTGTGTATCAATCTGTTCACAGTATTGCCTCAGATCGCGTAGCGGTGTAGCCAACGTCTTTAGCTTGGATAATTCCAGTTCCTCTAGACTCTCGGCGGCACTGTGCGCAATGCATTCCTCCACCTCAAGGACACAGCGCTCCAGGCTGCACATGGCTGCGGCAAAAGTGCCAGGATCAGTGCCTTCCGAGAAGGATTGAGCAGCCTCGACAATATTCGTCTCCTGAACTAGAGCAATGCTATTCTGCAGCTCCTGCATTTTGACTATGGCCGCTTGCAGATGTTCACCAGCCTCACCACGCAGCGAGGCTGCGTCTAAGTCCTCACAATGCGAAAGTACCGATGCAATGCCATGGTTTAGATCTGACAGCAAAACCTCAGCTGGCTTTTGAAGAACTTTCTGCTCATTCGTATCTTTCTTTACTTCCTGCAGCTCCTCACTGTAAGCTTCTGGCTCTGTAGGCAACGATTCAGCCAAGGACTTAAGCACCGAAACATCATCTAAAGTAGATAAATCTTCAACGGATAGTTTTAAGGGATGAAGATTTTCGAGTGCGTGTACAAAGCTCGAAAGTGGACTAGCTATGGCGAGTGCATTCCAAGTAAGTTGCTCATTTAAGCCTTCTCTCTGCTGTGCCACAATATCATTGAAACTATTGAGCACATCGTTGAATTCATTATTATCAGCAGCTGGATTATCTAGTGTCTTGGCTAGATCAGCAAAACTTTTGCCCATCTCAAATAAAATGCGTGTCGTGTGCGCCTCATTGGGGTTGAGTGTGTTCTCCGCCTCACTGAAGGTCGCCAGACCTTTGGCGATTTGTAAGATTCGCAAGAGCGCAACCTGAGCTTCATTTGCCGATGACTTAATTTTGGATGCAGCTTTAGAGTTGTCATTGATTCTGTTCAAGGCCAACTGCAATGTTTCAATATTGCCAATTGCCTCCTCAAGGGAAACCTTTGTTTCCAAGACTTTGCGCAATGCACTAAAGGATTTGTCCTGCTGAGCAGACTGCTGCTCATCATGTTGAATTTCCTGCTGCAGCATTTTAAATTCATGCTCCTCTATATCAATTATGGCATTGCGTATTATATTGCGTATATTTTCGAGAGACTGCAGTGCCTGCTTGTCCGGCTCGCGTTCCCGCGAGGCCAACAACAGGCCATGTCCCCTCTGCGTATTCTCCTGCAACAGGGTGAGCGGTTCGATTAGATCTGCCAACGAACCGGAGGTGGACTTCACCTCCGTCTGACGTATGCAATAGTTGAGCTCATCAATGGGACGTTTTAGCTGCTCGAGCAGCTCCACATGATGGCGGGTAATATCCTTATCCAAAATGGTGCCAATCAGTGCCGACAACTCATCTTTTAGATTTTGTAAACGTATCTTGACATTGTCACTTAGTCTGCCCGAAATGCGTTCAATATTCGTTTCGAAATGCAAAACAGCTTGGGCAATGGACTGCAACAGCTTTTGGGTATCTGCCAAATCCAAGGTGGCCTCTTCATGGCTAGTTGCCTGGCCACTTCCTAGATCCTGGCCCAACTGTGCCAGACCATTCTGGATCTCCTGCAGCGGCGGCACCATCGACTCCACAGTGCTGACAGTAAACATGCCAGCCTCAACACTGTCGGATTTCTCATTTAGGATCAGCTCCAGTCCCTTGTTAAGTTCAAAGAGCGGCGGGGTAACAATATCCAGAATGGCCATGTTAATCTTTTGTTCGATTGATTCGGAACCAGCTAGGGATTCGGTCTTATCCTCAATCGATTGAAGAGTGCTCTGCAGCTGCTTGATGGGCTCCACAATGCTATCCAGGACCTTTTTGTGTACCTTCTTGTAGATTTGCTCCTCACTCTCCTCCATGGAGAGTTCCATTTCGACGCGCTCGAGAGCTTCCTGTATTTTTGCAACAGGTTGACAAATCTGCTTCAGGGCGCTTGCTTCGCTGGGTAAATTGGCTTCCGTAATGGATGCAAAGGATATGCTTTCGGGCATATCCTGCATCTTCTCAACGGCCTCCGTAAAATGCTTAGCGGCCTCCAACTCTTGGGCTTCCTGCAGCAGTGATTGCGATCTGATTGTACCCTGGGTTATTTCCAGACCCTGGTGTATATCATCGGCAGTTAATTGGATTTGTGTTCGCAGACTCTCCGATTCGAATCTGTCGCTGACTATCTTCAGCTCCTCCAGCGCCCGTTTCATATGCTCGGCCACGCTGTCAATAATGCACACACTGGTCCTTTGGATGAGCGTTGCGCCCGTCTCATCTATTTCGACGCACTTCTCAATCACCTGCAGGCCCATATGCAGCTTGCGTATGTCATCGTCCATGGACTGGATTAGGGCATCAATATGTGTCTCACCCGAGTAGACGCGCAGCTTTGACTCGATCTGCTTGATGGGCTCCACAATATTTCGTATAATGGCAATGCTCTGATCCGCGGCAGCTGGAGTCATCATCATGGTGGACTGATCCAGAACCTCCGACTCGACCACTGTCAAATGGTTTTCAATCACCCTCAGCAACTTGGCCAGGGGCACCAATGCTATCAAATTCTTGTTGATTTCCGCCTCGTCTGTGACAGCTTTCATGTGTGAGGTTGGTGTTACCAGGAGACCATCGCCCACAGCGCCCGAAATGTCCTGCAGCCTGGCGTCATCCTCGGTGGTCTTTGATGAATCGCTATCCGTGGGTTTCTTTGACTTCTTGCGCTTTGGCGGAGCGGTGGCTTCGCCTTCTCCCGTTGCGGCTGCCTTCTGCGATGTGGACATCTGTGCACTGGCAAAGGTTTGCAGTTCAGAGGTTTCCTCCTCGCCCGAACCGGATGCCTTGGATAAGCTAAAGAACTCATCGGTCTCCGTAGGTCGTGACTTCTTGCGCTTGCGTATAGGCGCCGTTAGCGAAAGTTCCTCTTCCATTTTCTCAAACGATTGCTGCGCATATTTCTCCGTTTGCCGGTCGAAGACGCCCTCTCTGCCGGAGGAGCCGTGCACAGTGATCTCTGTGATGGATATGTCATCCATATCCGCTTCGGTGCGGTTGTCCTCATCGTGTGTAAAGTATTCCGGAGATATGTCAATGACCACGGCCTCCATCAGCAGCTTGCCGGACTGCGAGGTCTCCTTGACGAAACGCAACGGCGGCAGCTCCACAATATTATGCTCTGTGACATGCTCCGATATTTGATCGGCGTACATTTCGACAATCTTCAGAGCTTCTTCCTCGGTCAAATCGGGTGTCTCGTATAGCGACACGGACACTTCCTTGCCGTCGAATGAGAAGGACACGTCGCCCTTTTCGTCTATGGTTATGTCGCCCACTGGCGTCTCGTACAGCTGCGATGTGCGCTCCTCCTGTATGGTGGATAGCGAGTAGTTCCTCTGCAGTTCATTTGGTTGCGGCTGCTCGGCTGGTTTCTGAGTACGCTGCGCATCCTCGAAGCCCAGCAGCGAAGCCGAGCTGGCGACCACGCCCATGCAATTGCGGGCCTCGCAGGTGTACGTGCCCAGGCAGCAGGTGCCATCCTGGCCCGAAATAATGCGATGTATATCGCCTGGCTTCAGTTCAACGCCATCCTTGTACCACTTGAGCACCGGCTGTGGCACGCCAATGACCTTGCACTCCAGGTTGACAGCGCCTTCCTCTGTGAGCACGGCACGCAGGCACTCCAGGAACCGGGGTTTCTTGTAGTGCCGCGGGATTTGCAGCTTGAGGAAGCACGAGGTAATACTGGTGCCAAAATCATTCACGGCCACACATTTCCACTCCGCCTGATCGACAAACTCCGCCGACTTAATGTCCAGCAGCCAGTCATCATTCTCGCCTCGATAGTTATTATAACGTTCGTTCGGATCGATGGGCAGCTCATCCCGGAACCAGCTCAGTATGGGATCTGGCGTCGCCTTGACCACCACTTTAAATTGAAACGGTTCGTTGATCTTGGCATCTGTGCTCTTGAGGCCAGTTAGAAATTTGGGCGCCTGATTCTGATGCGTGAACACCAAACGCTCTTCGTCCGTCAGCTGATTCTGTATGTCCTCCACGGTGAGCACGGCCGTGCTGCTCGTCTCGCCCATGCAATTACGCGCAATGCAACAATAGGTGCCCAGGGAATTGGTGCCCGTCAGCTGATACACATCGCCGGGCTTCAGTTCGTGTCCATCCTTGAACCACTTGAGCACTGGCGTGGGAAAGCCCACGACCTTGCACTCGAACGAAACCAAACCCTCCTCGGTCAGCACAGCGCGCAGGCTCTCCATGAATCTGGGCTTGCGATAGTTTCTGGGAACTGCAAAAGAAAAGTAAATGTTTAGTTTAAGCTACTCTCTTTTTATTTGAAGTACTTGACGCACTGTCCATGTTGACCACACAAGCTGAGATGCCCACACTGCCCTCGAAGCTGCTGACCACGCACTTCCAGTCGCCTTCATCGCAGGATTCCGAGGGTTTGATCTCAACCATATACACGCCCAGGCCATCCTCAATTAATTTATAACGCTCGCCGGTGTCCACACGGCCGTCCTTGTTGTACCAGGTGACGCTCTTGGGCCAAGGCGGCACAACAACTGCAATAGATATTAAATAGATATATAATAAATAAAAATATATTAATTATTATATAATTAATTAAAAGTTAATTGTGTTTGCTTCTGGCATTTAATTTTCTGACTAATTATTAAATATTTAAACAGACTTTGTTGTTTAAAAAGGAGTCATAATTAATTTGGCTAAAAATAATATTTATATAGATTATTTTGAAATATTTGTAGTATTTAACTATTTAGCTTTGCATTTAATATATATTTAAACAGACCAAGCAAATGCAAACTCAGTTAGAAAGTCGTTTAACTAATAAATTAAATATCACGTATACGTCATGTTGACTCAAGAGAGATTAAGTGAGAGAGAGAGAGGCTAACATTTCTCTCATTTGGCAATTATTGGTTTTGTTTTGCTCGACTCGTTTGGCGCATGTTGTTGACCCACCTCAACAACAGTCCAAGCGAGCATTCCCAGCGAATTCAATGAGTTCAAGTTTCTAGAGCACGAGCGCACAGTCTAAAAACAAAACAGACGCCGCTAGCCGGTCGGCCTGAATCTGCCTACACACACACACATATAATTATATATATATATAAATACATATATACTAGTATATATATCTGATAGATGTATTAATAAATACTTTTGTGTTAGTGAGTAAAATAAACAAAAAATTGTTTTTTCGTTTTTTAGTTTTCGGGCACATTGCCAAGGGGGAGAGCCACTCACCTTGACAGCCGAGTATGATGGTATCACCGATGTGCACGCTCTGGTTTCGCAGCTCATTCGTAAAGATCGGCGGCGGTGAATTGTTGCTAACACTGCAAAAGAGATGAATTCAATAAATTGAGTCTGGGAAGAGTGCAAATTTGAGGGTACCCACTTGTCGGCTGGTTTGAGCGAACCCTCGCGACTGCCACGGCCCACCACATGCACCTTGGAGCTGGAGTAGGTGACGCCCATGCAGTTCTTGGCCTCGCATGTGTACGTGCCCAGCGACGTGGGATCATCGGCATTGGCGGTCAGCGCGAATATGTCGCCAGCCTTGATCTCCTTGGAGTCCTTGAACCAGCGCAAATGCGGCGTCGGCACGCCCACCACCTTGCACTCCAGCGACACGGTGCCCTGTTCGGTGAGCACAGCCCTCAGCTCCTCCACAAATTCGGGCGTCTTGTAGGCCTTGGGCACGAGCACATTGAGCGTGGCCAAACAGGAGTTGCGTCCACCCATATTCTCGGCCATTAGCATCCACTGGCCGCCATCCTCGAGTATGACTGGACTCACTTCCAGATAGTGAAATGTGCCCTCGTTGGTCTCTGTGATGCGATCATTCTCGCATATCCTGCGATCGTTGCGATACCATGTAAGCTAATATGGCATTATTATTATTATTATTATTAAATATAAACCTATGCTTATTATGAACTTCTACCTTCAGATCTGTTGAGCTGCGTATTTCTGTTAGAAGGCGTGTTCGTGTTCCCACTTTGACGGACAGATCGACGAGGCGTCGCAGGAAAACGGGCGGATCCTCGCCCGTCGATCTGTCCTCGACGATGAGCTCGACATGCTTGCGGACGACCTCGTTGCCTTTCGTGCGCGCGAACAGGGTATAGTGTCCAGCATCCTCGCGCTGCACATGCTCCACGGCCAGCTGGACGGCATTGCTGGTCTGTGTGATGCGAAAGCGATCGGAGTTCTCGATGGGTATATCGCCACGATTCCTGCGAAACGCGAATGTAAATGGATTACGTTATAGCAAAGGGGGACAGTCTACAGTGTGGAGGGGGGAGTGGGGACTGTAATTAATTAACTTGACGATTACCTTTTTCTATAGACTGACGAGGCAGAGGCTGCGGAGAGCGTGCCGTGTATTTGTTTGTGTTCGTTGCAGCAGCAACGACAACATTTCGAGCATCCGTTGCCCATGGGATTCGATAAATTCTAATGTTTACTCTAAATATTTATATTCTATTTACACACACACACACGCATACACAAAGACGCTGTGGGAAAATTACGAAATTAATGAGCTAGAATAGTTGAACGTGCTCGTTAAATATCCTGTACCCAAGGTCAAATCGTAGCCTAATTCACTTCAGCTTCAAATATCAAGTATACGTATACAAATGTGCGATTTCAGGGTCACACGGAAATCTTTAATGAAAAGTGCCAATTTGTAGCCAAATGCTTTGTGAGTAAATAGTGAAAGGTGTCAAGAAAATGCTGCCAAGAAATAAAATATTTCAAATAAATATTTAAATTTAAATATTTACTTTTATTTGATTATATTGCCAAACAGAATACCCGTGTGCTAAAATGAATACCCTTTCTAATATTGGATCTCATTAAAATAAGTTTAACCATGATGAAAATAACCGACATGAGCCATTTGTACTCGCGGGACAAAGAAACAAGGTCCAAAATAAACATTTAACAAATACAGTAAACACTTGGGACCCAAATGACCTACTTTTATAATAGGGAGGGCTTTGAAACAAAATAAATGGTAAATTATCTGACTATATAAAATATTTTTATATCTGAATAAATTTACCTAAGTTACCTAAGTTAATATATGTATATCCAATCAAAATGTATCCTCTATTTGGTAAACTTTCAAACTTTTTACATACCTTAATAAAAGATTTAACCACTTTCTGGGTACAGGGTATAAAATGATTAATATTGGCACGTGCTCACATATCTAAGAGCTGCTTAGCACAAAGCTCATTAATTTATGTTGTCATTTTTATGATTATAAACAAATAAAAAGAAAAAATGCAGAAAAAACAACAAATAAGAGAACAGAAAAAAAAGTAAACCAATCTAAAAAGAAAAATGACGAAAATATTTCAATCGAAAACAAGAATGTTTATAAATAAATGCACATTTTGGCTTTGTGCGAACCGACTTGACTATATTAATTGTATTTTGTAGCGAACACACACTCACATACACACATACACTCGCACACCTCAGCGTCAACAAGAAGCGCAAGAAAATTGTTTTATTTTCTTGTATTTTGTATTTTGTATTTTGGCAATTTATTTTTGGTACGCGTTTCTCGCGGATGCCACGCATTTCATTTTCGTATAGCTAATAACTTGTTGTTCTCTTGGCGTTCGTATTTATTTAATTTGTTTTAAAGACAACGAAATCTTAAATGTTTCGCTTGTTTCTTGTGGCTTTTGGGCCAATTTGTTTGTTACGGTTGATTTGGGGTTTTTGATTTGGCGCGGATATTGCAGAATTTCTTTCATTCGGTGTTGTCTGCTTGCGTTTGATTATGCAACGTTTCGTATTTTCTAGTTTTCCATACAAATTCAATAGAAAGGAAACAACACATTTAGGGGCATTTATATTGAAACATCATGACGCCACAAGTTTTACAACATTTTCAAAATATTTTCACGCGTCGCGGCCGCAAGTCGATTTGTTAATGCAGCTAAATTTAGCAGATCGCCACCATTTCTATGGGGCTCACACACGCACACACACACACACACACACACACATCAACGCGCAGTGGAGCCTTTTGTTGTGCAGTGCACTAGTTTTTACGGTGCCTTCTGGTAAATCTCATAAACCTGATTGATTTCGGTGCGGATACGTAATTTTTTTAAAGATATTTATCAAGTATACGCTGCGTCCGCCCTACGTTGTGATATTGCGCACACACACACACATACTTATAGACACATATACGTGGACAGCTGTGTCGTTTAAAAGAAAATGCTGCTGGGCAACGGATATATGTTAATGCGCCGATCGTCAAAGTGGAACTGGCGAACCGGCTGCTCTGCCTTGGCCAATGCCCAAGAGCCGAAAAATGGCCAAGAGACTACGAGACACACGAAGAAGAAGAAGAAGAAGAAGTAGAAGAAGAGAGCAGTGCTCAGCAATAATTATTTGTTCAGTGGACTCTGGGCGCAGTCGCCGTAGACCCGGGCATCTAATGTCTTCTCAGTTCTTGTTGAGCAAGCGTGAAGGAGAAATCATATGTTAATGCGAAAAATTTTGGCATTATGCACACAACCGGTGAATCACACACAAAACACACACACACACACACACACATACCTTTGCATTAATCTGTAACAATGTTTGCTCTGTGACTTACCACTCGAATTTGAAGGGCAGCAATTCAGCCTCATCCTCCTCATCGCAATCGATTTTCACAAAGAACGTCGCACGTTCGTTGGGTATGCAGCGTATTAGGGAACTGGAGTTGTCACTAAATGTAATACGTGGTGATCGTTGGGACAGGGTATCCTTGCCAGGAGGTTCTGTAAATAAAGCAAGCAAAGCAATGTGTTACAAAAATACCCTCTAAATAATTTAATAGGGAGATGTAAATGGATCGAATGCAAATTAGCAGGAAGTCCTTGTAGCTTAAAAAATCTGATCCTGAATCTTTTCTAGATTTAATTAACGTTTGTACTTGATTTGTGTAGAATATAAGTCGGTTAGCATCTGAATTTATTTATACACGTTATTTATGAGTTTTGTTTATATTTTTCTGAGCATATACTTTAATATAATTTATGTGTCTTTTCAGACTGCCAAAGATGCGACTATACAACGGAGATCAAAGAATTCCCTGGTTAATCTATAGATTATGTAAACAGTGGATTTTATATTATATCCTAAGTGAATAAAACGGATAATAAATTTACTTTGATTGAAGCTTAAGACATAACATTTCTACTTCAACTAGGTTGATCAAATTTTTTGCTTACTTAGAGGGTTAGAGTCAAAATTTTTGGCAGCTAAACAACTTTAAAGAATCTCTTGGTGACTGCAGTTAAAAGATTAATGCTCTAAGACTACGATAAATATTCCACAATTGGTTGTTATTTATTTGTATGATATAGGATAAGATAAGCTATTAACCTAATAGTTTTTAAATAGCATAGGTCAGACTGGCCACAAAATCCATTCCCTATTAAAAGATCTGTGCACAACTATGTAAAAATGTAAATTCCTTATTTGTATTGAAGAACTCCACAAGTGGAACTGCAAAATTACATACATTTAGTATATATATATATACAATATATATGCTTTTGCAAATTTGAATGCGCAGATCTTTTGCCGGCAACTGGCGGCGATTTGCCGACTGTCTGCGAAGATCTGCACTAAAAATAGTTCAAATATTATTCATACAGAAACTATACTAAAAAAAAATTCGCATGTACAAGTCGAATTTATGAATATGTATATCTTTGCACATATCTTTAAGAAAATTTTAAATAAATTTACCGCACCTAATTAACTGATAATTATGCCTAACACGCAAATTTAAATGTTGGCAACGCTTTTAACGTAGTGCATAATTATGAAAAGGTTTCGTGCAGTTCAATTTAGTTCCACAGTTCAGTTCAGTTCAGTTTAGTTCCACGTTACGTTACGTAACCGCACAGCGGCCGCTAGACGCAGACGAAGACGAAGCCCGTGCGCTCATAAAAATATACACACTTGGAATCTATTGTCTGTGCGGCCGTCTGCTTTCCCTTGTCATTGTCCGTCCCGTGTCTGAGTCTGCAGCTGCTTACCTACTACGACGGCGGCGTCGGCTGCTGCTGTTCCCGGTGTTCCTTCCATGTTTTAGCTTCAGCTAGACAGACTAGCTACATATATAATTAGCCACAAACAGGGCCACCCTAACATGGGCAGCACTTGTACACGCAGACCCGCACACGCACACTCACTTAGTATTTATAACAGGACTTGTTAAAAACTTTTCACTTAAAATTGCGATTTTTGTTTGCAATTTGTTGGTTGTTTTAATGCGGCGTATACTTAAAAACCGATTTGTTTCTTTTTTTATATTTATATGTACATATATATATATTTAGAACGACGTTTTCTAAAGATATTTTCAATTTTTCGCCACGGCTGAAAATATTAAGTTTATCGTAATTATTTTGAACACAAAGGTTGGCTAAATATTTATTTATATTATGTATATCTACATATATAGATTTCCTTTTTGCACTTTTTCAAATAGATTTTCAAATGCAGCTATGCTACTTCCAACGGGCACACACAGACACACACGCACACACACTCACATAATTGACACATTCGGTGTAGAAAAATGTTTCTATATATATAAATATTATATACAAGACGACGTTGAGGGCGCGCGCACCACGTCCAGCAGACACCTCCTGGATCTCCGATCGTTTCACTCAGACTAAACACACACTGGCCGCACAGCATCTGCCGAAAGTCCATGTCGCCGTCGGAGAATTTCGGCCACCAATCTCTTGAGAGCGCGTGCTCCGATGTTTATTTTTTATACTTATAAATATATGTGTATATATTTTCGTAAGAGCAAGAGCAAGTCCCTTGGAGCTGAGCGGCATTTTGTTTGCACCTGAAAAAGTTTGCGCATGTTTTGCTTTTCTCATTGAAAGTTTATTTCTCTACAAAAATAAATAGTAGCACATGCTCTCAACGTGCTTTACAAAGTAGAATCTCTCGCTCAGTTAAGTTATTATTAATTATTAAGTATATTGCATGCTGCACCGAGCCAGGGTGAAGGCAACACATGTCCAATCTTAATAGACTTAAGTAAAAAACACACACATACGCACACACAATGATCAAGCTGATTGATTGTTGATTGATTTCAAAAATTGCACAAAATTGGCAAAAACAAACAAGTGGAAGCGGCGACTTGTCCATTCATATTGTTCGTTTGGGCTGGTTAACGTCCCGCTGGAGAAACATCCTCAGACCGAATAGAAATGCGTGCTGAATTTGTTGCGGCAGGACGGCTGCGTAAAGGGCGAGAACCAGGCCAGTGAGAAGCGACCAAACACGGACTGTATGCTCTTAAGGCGCGACTTTTTGGCCCAACGGGCCTCTTCCTTCTTCAGTTGCTCAATGCCCTGCAAAAAAGTAAATATAATTATTAACACCAAAATATTCGCTTTAAATAAGAATCTCACCGTTTGATCGTTTAGTATGGCATTCAGCTGGGTGGCCAGCATTATTATCGTGAATATGCCGAACATGAGACCCTCGAATGTGAGAAAGAGCAACAGAAATATTGTCGCCGGCGGTGAGTAAGGCGAACAGGTGCGCCAATCGCTCTTCACGCACTCGGCAAACTGCGTCATAACCAGAAAGAGCGTGTGCACCGATATGGAAGCTATGTAAAACTGCAAAAATCAAAGCAATAACATATTGTCAAAGAGAATCACGTGGTTCATTAATGCGAAAACGTACCGTAAACAACACAAAGTACTTTTGATTGTTCTCGCCCACGCAATTGTTGACCCACGGACAGTGATGATCCATTTTGCGTATGCACCGCTGACACACGGAGCAATGGTGAGCACGATCCGGCTTAATACTGCAGCATTTGGGACACTTGTAGAACATTTGTCCCTCACGATAGCCCATTTGCTCGATCATTTCCTTTGTGGCATTACCACGCGGCACAGCACCCTGCAATTAAAAACATATGTAATTAATATTTATGCTTTTAGCTGAGTGGTACTGCTTACCGGATCCGAGAGCATAGTGCGCAGATGCGAGACAAATGCCAGGAATGCAAGCGCTTGGAATATAAACATATTAATGCTACTGAAAAATGAATAATGACTGTAGCTGGGCAACAGTATCAGGCCGCAGACCACAAACTCGGCAAACAGTATGAGCAGCCAGGTCATTATCACGCACACAATGCCGCATATATCCTGCAAAATAAAGTATTTAATTTAGTTGCTTATCAGTTCAATAGCAATACGAATACACACCTTGACACACCATGCCCTGTTGCCGAGGCAGCGATTGTGCTGATCGACGCCACCGCCACCGGTGGACAGCGAGGAGTAGGAGTAGTGCATTCCGGGGGCTCGTGGACACACACGCACCGCTGTCAGCCCACACGTACTAACGTTCAGCAATGACGCATCGATTAATAGTTTTGTTGATAACGGAGGGCTCAATTGCGGCCTAGAAAGTTTATTAACAAACACGGTACAAAATTCAGCAATAAAACAGCTGTTGCAGTCGATAAATAAGAAGTGTTGGGTAACGTGAGAGCATTTTAAACACAAGGGATGCCAGACTTTGTAATACCCTTGCAAAATTATTGTTTGACAAAATACATTTTTAATTGAACTCTACGGCTTAGGTACACTTATATTCAATTAACCATCTCATAAATCGAACATTTTTAACTTAATACTCATACTCAAACTCAATACAATACATATGTACAGAATATCAAAGCAACACTGCAACAACAAATTCGTTTTAGCATAAATACACATTGACGTCACCACTGATTTATGCGGGAGTTAGCTTAGCTGTAGGCTCAAGCAGCGCCCAAAGGCCGGCCAATGACGAAATCGCACCCAACAAGCCGATAGTCCTCGGAGTCAGGCTTGTGTAACCCAAAGCCGTCAGAGGTATAAAGAAATCGCAAACGTTCTTCACGGTATCCACAACAATATCCTTGTGGCCCAGCATGAGGGCGTACGAGTGTAGGGCCAGTTTTTTAAAGTCCGCCGGCGAGTTGATGCTGGCCGGAACTTTGCAACGCGTAATACCGCTGCTGCAGCTGGCCTTGTGCATATCAACTACGCGCATTATCTCATAGAGATCGCGACACAAGTTCATTATAATTGAAAAGAGCCAATATTTGTTGGCAATTTTTGACCATTTTTTGGGATCCACCGCCGTAAGCCCGGTGCGGGCAAGCCACAACAGATGATCGGCCAGCAGAAACAAGGCCTGGGAAACCTTGCTCATTGTCAGCGTAATACGAATTGTCAGATCTGGATAGTGTATGGCACGCAAGCTGGCATAGAATACGTCCAGGCCCTTGCCAAAGCGCAGCACTATACAAACACAAAAGTCAGGCGATTTCTTAAACAAATAGAAAAAACTTACGTTTTCGGAATGTGCTCAAAATGTACTCGACTGTCTTGAAATTGTCCACCAACGCCGGATGGCCATTGGAGGTCTCCAGAGAGTCCCACATGGCACGCGATGCATATTGAATGAGTCTTGCAATTTTGTCCCTACCTGCTGCCTGATTATTTAACTGCACCCACTTGTCCATGATTGCTTTTTGACCAAAATAAAATCCAATTGAAATAAAGTCCAAGGTGCAATAAGACAAGGAATGCGCTTTGGCGTTGCCACACCCGTAAAATATACATTGATTAAGCTGGTCACACACTTGTTTACGTTTACACACAAAATATCGATTTGCGATCAACGATACCGATTGTTAAGTGTTGAGTACGTGCCACGTCTTTTACCTGGACATAATTTTTAATAACAAATTGTAAAATAGCTTAATGAAAAATGGCTGTAAGTAAATGAAAAAGATTGGCGTCATATTAGGAATTAAACTCCGTTTCAATTACAGCCACAACAAAAGGGCAAGCAGGGCACAAAGGGCGCAAAACAAATCGTCGAGGAGAACAAGACAACATTGGTGTTTTATAGGAACATGGCCATTGGCTGCGCAGCGCCCGCAGTGCTGCTGAGTTTTTTGGTCTTCGAGATCACCAAGCTGACAGTGGTAAGTTACATATGAGTCAAATCACTTAAGCAAGCAGTGCTGATTAGCTCAAATCGTTATAGTTCATGCTGGCCGTCTCGCTACTTATCTTAGGTGCCGCTTACCAATTTATGGTATTCATGTCTCGGGCAAAGTTCTCGGATAGCGGCGCCCTACTGGACTCTGGCAATGACTTGAACATGGAGGGCGGAATTGCGGAGTATGAATACCCTACACTTTTATATATACTAGCACTAAATGCATAAATCTCACAGAAATGTCAAGGACCTGATCATACTTACCTCGGGCACAGTATTATTGGCCCTAATATCGAACTACTTTTGGTTTGTGCTGCTGCTGGCGCCCGCTCGTGCCGTCTGGATGCTCTGGGGCAGTGTAATACAGCCTTGGCTGTCGCAGCGTAATGCCAAGGAGGAACCGGAAGTAGACGAAAAGAAGCAGCGAAAATTGGATCGCAAAATGCGCCGCATGAGATAAAAGCAAGCGGTCCCTTTGCGTACACTGGGCTAGGTTACGTTCAGCAATCCTCTGGTCTTAAGTTACATAGAATTCATACTCTCACCGAGGCTGCATCATAAGTTTACGTCTATTTTTAAAATGAGATTTTTTACGCTTAGATAGCTTTGGCCATGTGCTGGCCAATGCAAGAAATGTGTGCGGGGTATTCCAAATTTGTTGTTTTCCAGATTAAAGTGAGACAAATGTCTCCGGTTTAAAGAAAATGCATTCGTTTTGTTTTGTTTGTGAAATTTTGTGCGATTTTAATTTATGTGCCCGATTATACAAAGCATAGCAAAAAACGTTTCACAAGGCGCCAAAAAGTGTATGTACTCATTATACACTACACGATTGGTTAACATATTTTAAAAAAATGGAAAGCGAAAGCTGCGCTTCTGCTTAAAACCTTTGTGAAGGGAATCACAGTTTCGATTTGAACGAAATATTTTTAAATCTTTACCAGACCTTGTGCTTTGTAAATATATTATATATATATATATATATATTTATATATGCGTGTATATTAATTATTTATAAATAAATGTGCAATTGAGTGCAGGAACTGGTGCAATTCTAATAAGTGCAGCTGCCACTTTTCATAGTATTAGCGAGCATGGGTAAAATAAAAGAAAAGAGTGAGTAAAGTAAACAAAACTTAAGCATTTTGCAACAGTTTATTCTTTGTTGACTAAACCAAATTGCATCCAAACTAAAATATATGTATACAAGAAAAATCAAATAATAATGACAATTGTCGTGGTTTGGAGCTCAAGATTTCACTAATTGCTTCTTTTTTTTTGAGTTGTTTTATATCAGTTTCCAAAAACCCGGCTATAGCCTAGAGGAGCGTCAACAATATACGATTGTTACTTAATAACTTTATGCTGGTAAGTAATATGAATGTAAATGCAGGCGTAGTTATGAAACTGTAATCATATATAATGTATTTAACTAAGAAATAGATAGAGAGCGAGATAGGGGGGACTGGGTTAAGAGAGACGAGGAAACGGGGAAAAGCTGAGCCATGTATATTGAAGAATTGTAACTCAACTACACAGCGCTAATGGAGTGTTCTGTGTTCAATGGAACATGCGGCATTCCATGCTCGCCTTTAGCAGTTGGTTAACATCTGTGCTTAACTACAACAACATCCAACAATTTATAATATCAATGGACAAAGCTCTTAGTTGTATTGCTCGGGTATGACATAAGAGATGTCGTCCCATGGATGACGGTAGAGTCCCTGCTTGAGTCGCTTCTGGTCCATATAGTGACCGATGAAGCCTATGCTTCGGCCGAGCACAAACAGTGAGTTGATCGCACCCACATTGATGTACTCCTGCGCCTCTTCACTGCAAATAACATGAAATTGTAAATCAAATACATAAACTCTTCAAATCCTTCAATGCTTACCTGGTAAATGAGCCACTGTTGCGCAGCATATCGACAAAGGCGGTGGCAATGACGCCATCCACATTCAAGATAAGATTTGGTTTCTTGGTAGTTGTGATTTTCTCCACCTCCAGCGCGTATTTGAGGAGCGGACACTGTGGGAAGTTCTCCATAACGAATTCCTTGATGATTTTCACACGCACATCGGGATTGTTGATGGACTTGACGCGATGTCCAATGCCCAGAATAAGTTTACCCTCCTTGCGCATTTTGTTTACAAACTCCATGGGATGCAAATTGGTGTCGTAGGCCTCGGAGAATTGCCTGGCCGAGCCATCAAGCGCGCCACCAAAGCGATCGCCCTGCCAACGAATCAAATAACATGAGTCAACTCATTAAACGATCATCATTTAATCAACTTACAATTGTCAGCAGACCGCTGACGACGGAAGAGACCAGATCCTTGCCAGCACGTGCGCACACAATCGTGTTGTGCGCTCCGGAGACGGCGGGTCCGTGATCAGCCGTGACCATCAGGCACATCTCGAAGAACTTGCACACATAGGGTGGCAGACAGCGCTGGAACCATAGCAGCGAGATGACACCACCGATGCCGACATCCTTGTTGAGCACTTCACTGATGGGCATGCCCGCATAGATGAGCTCCTGGCCGCGCTCGTCACAAATTGAGGTCATAAACGAAGCCGGCTTGCGGATCAGGCCCAGCTCGCGGGCCCACGAGTAGTCCATAGGCACCGTCGGTGGCGGCACCTCCTCGCGCGGCACAATGCGCCCGGTCTTCACCAGCTCGCTGTACACCTGATGAATGAGCTCACCGAGCGTATCAAACGAGTCGGGCACATAGGCGCCAGAGTCCCGCAGCGCCTTGTTCTTGGCCGTGGCCGTTTCACGATCTGAGTTGGCACAGGAGCCGGCATGGCCGAACTGTACCTCCGAGGTAAACATGCTGGCGCAGGTGCCAATGCACCAGGCAACCAGTGGCTTTGTGATGCGTCCATCCTTGACGGCGGCGCACACATCGTACTCCTCTGTGCCGCCCACCTCACCCAGCAGCACAATGAGCTTTGTCTCCGGATCGGCCTGGTAGCGCAGTATGTGATCCATAAAGGTGGAGCCCGGGTATCTATCACCGCCAATTGCAATGCCCTCAATGACACCGTCCGTTGCCTTCGAGATGATGTTGTTGAGCTCGTTGGACATGCCACCCGAACGGGAGACATAGGCCACGCTGCCCGGACGATATAACTTCGAGTGTAGTATGTTGTCCAGCATGCCGCCCGTGTTGCCAATCTTAAAGCAGCCCGGCTTGACGCCACCAACTGTGGCGGGTCCAATAATGGCCACACCCTTCTTGTCGGCCTCAACGATGAGCTTGCGTGTCATATTCTCGGGTATGCCCTCGGCAATGATCGCCACTGTGCGTATCTGTGGAAATTCGAGCACCTCCAGGGTGGAATCATAGGCAGAGCGCAGCGAGGCAAAGTTGACCATGACATCGACCTCCTTGTGCTTGTGTATGGCATCAGACATCTTCTTGTAAACAGGTATTAGGATCTCCTTGTGGCCCCAGTAGTACTTCTGCTTGTGATCGCCAGTAAACGGATAAACCATGGCCACCACCGATGGTTCATCGCGCCTGCAACAAAAACGAGCAGAGTTAGAATCGAAGAATATAGTGAATAATTGGATAAGTTGGCTGGCTTACCTGCATATGAAATCAAAGTCGAGCATCGATTGCACTGCACGCTGTTGCATGCCCCAGACAAACGCTTTGGTTGTGTTCGAGAAGAACTTTCTAGTTAAGCTCGAGCTCGAGCCGTTGCTCTTGCTCTGCTGATGATTATTGGTGCTGGCGAGGCCATCGCTCTCATCTGCCGAGATAGGTGGTAGTTTAATCGATTGTGCTGTTGTCGAGCGCAAGGCTTTTGGTTTTAGTTTCAGGTTTTCCCAAATGAGTGGCAAGTCGTTCGATATCGACATCAATACATTGACATTGATATTATATGATGATGAGCGAGAGCGAGCAGAATAGTCGAAAGAGTATAGAATTTGACATACATATATATACACACATATAGACAACATTCAATACGAGATTACATTACGAGGACGACGAGGTGGTGCAGAGGAAATGCATAATACGATGTGAAGTTGAATTTTTTTTTTTTTTGTTTGGTTGGAGGGAGTTTTTCAGTTCACATGTCGAGGACGTGGTGCGATTTGGCCAAAACGAACATTTCATAAACATAGTATTATTATTTTTTTTTTGGTTTTTTTATGGTTTTTGGTGGGTGGTGGTTGTTGATTTGTTGTTGGTTGGAGCGGAGGGCGATCAATGCAAATACATACAAAAGAAATACAGAGAAATAAGAATCATAAATGCAGGTCCATAGCAAGAATAAAAACATTGGATATACATAAATACAACACACAGTATGTGTTAGTGGTGGTCTTTGGGATTATTGGATGTTTGCTGGTGTTGGGTAAAAGGGTTTGGGGGTGTATTAAAGGCATTGTTAGCATTTTGTTAGACGTTGGTGTCCACATACCGGTGCCCAGGGCCCCAGATTCTGCTTCCTTTAAGTCAGCCTGCGCCTGCTGTCCACCGGGCAGCAGGAAATTAGCTGTGGAGAACTCGACGCTGGCCACCTGTGGAATGGGCCGCTTGCCCAGCGCCATGCCGCAAATGGAGGTCATGTGTGTCTCGGGTCCAAACACATGCAGCGGTATGCCCAAGGTGGCGCCAAAGTCGCGCATACGACGCAAGCCCTCCTGATAGTTGGGTCCCGCACGGCGCACAAAGATCGAGACATTGTGCTCGATCAGCTTGGGCTGGAACTCGCGCAGGGCCGTAATGATGCCTACAACAAAGTCAGGTAAGTACCACTGATAAGATAAGGGCTGAGCCCTTGGCTCTGACCGGGACTCACCTTGGAAGGTCGCTGCAACATTTGTAAAGTTAGCGATTCCACCGCCCGTAATCAGCACCTTGCCATCGGGATGTTTAGGGGACGAGGTCATCAGGTTGAGTATCGTCTTGGCGTACTCATACGTTTGCTGTTCAGATGGCGCACCGCTGTATTCACCATAGTTGGCCAATTCGGCAGCGCCGCCCAAATCGCAAATGGTATCGGAGTAAATGACACTGGCGCCACCGCCCGCAACCATAGTCCAAATGCGACCATTCCTATTGAGGATGGTCAACTTGAGCGAAGCACCACTCTTTGCGTCCAGATCTGCAATGTACGCCTCCTCGGGATAGGCGTCGCGACCAAATGGCGGCGGATAATCGATTTCGCCCCACTTTGGACGGCATATGAAATCGGCAGTCGAGTCCAGCTTGGCTGCCAGATCCAATATGTACAAATTGTCGGCCGTCACGACAAGCGGATTGATCTCCAGATACGTGAAATATAGATCGGCGAATGTTGCATACAGCGCGTATATAAACTTGGCAATGCGCTCCTTCTTGGACGCATCTGTGATGGCCTTCAGCAGCGTTGTGTTCACATCGGCCAGCGACAATGTGCTGTCAACGGGCACCTCCAATTTGACCGCCTTGGCATCCACATCGCCAATGTCCACGCCGCCCAGATGATAGAACAGAATCGTGTCCGCCGAGCGATGCGAATAGATGCAAACGTACATTTCCTCCTCCTGCGAAAAACGTTAATAGTTAATTCTTTTTATATGGTAAAAGTAATTTCTGGCCTTACCTCTGTGTGCGGCAAAAAGGGCTCGATGATAAAGTTGCGTAGCTTGCCCACCGCATTGCCGATCTTTTGATCCTTGTTGATACGCTCGCCAATCCATTGCTTAACCTGGTCAAAGCTCTTCTTGACACCGATCAGGCCCAGTTTGCCGCGTCGCTTAATCAATTGATCGGGCTTCACCACCAGCGGCTAAACAAACAAAATCAATTCGAATTATCAACGGGAACATGCTAATTATATTATTGTAAGTCATTCATTGAACTCATTATGGGTTGTTTGGCTACGTCAACAAACTGAGGCCTATACTCTCCTCTCAACGAGATAAGCTGCTAATAGAGTTTCAAGATGTGAATAAGCGACAATCTCCAAGGGTCAGCTGAGAGGCTGCGTCATTGTCAATGACAATACGCGCACGACAAACTTACGCAGACACACACCCGCCTATTAGAGAATCGTACGAGTGTAAATTGAACAAAAAAAAATGTGAATATACATATATATATACAAATAAAATCATCAGCAGAGGGCAACGCCTCAGGCGATTGCGTCTGACTTCAAGTTGAATAGCATGTCAACAAATCTGGCAATGTCAAAGCTTTACCTGGCATATCCTATAGTTCCCCTTGAAATACTGATAGAGTATACTGCATTATGCAAATTCTGTGTGCCCCGTTTTGTGTGTGTTTGTTTTGTTTTGGCTAAACACGCCACCCGCCGCCGGCTGTCAATCAACACCCAAACACACACGCACACCAAAAGCTAGACCGATAAAAAAAAAAGCAACAAAAATACAAAATTGTTGCGCTATCACAAATAATTTGTTCGCGCCAATCAGTTGATTAGCTCGAGGCACTTTTCCGGCCTGGAAACACATGAATACCTTTGGATTATACCCTACACATATAATATGTCAATCAGATAAGACAATTATTCTTATCTCTGGCTGAAATCACAGCAAAAGAAAAGGAAACCTGGTCGCTATTTAAATACACTTATAAATATTTAAACTATTTGTGCGCATTGAGATTAGAAAATGCTGAATATCTAAGAAAAAGTGACCTTTCGTGCGGGCACTATAAATGGGCGCTTAAATACTTTTTTAAGATGTGTTAAATAGGTTTTTCAAGCCTATTCAAGGTAATATATTAATATTAAACATTAGCTAAAGCTACATTTTCCACTTCACATCGCTGGTATTACTTGTGATATTTTTTTTTATATTTATTTTGTGCACTAATCAAATATTTCTTTCCCTGGCATTATGAATCAGGCACATTTATGGATTGTTTAAGTGCCATTCCTGCATGGCACACAAAAATCATCATATATCAATGAAAAATCAACGTGATTTCCACATCACACATATAAATATATGTATAAACATATAGAGTAGAAATGTTCTATAATCACACCATGCTTATCAATATTGAATTTTTGGAATCATGCAAAGCACAGATGCCGGCTGGTCGGACGCTTAGTCATGGCCCAGCAGCTCACTACGTGGGCTAATCGTGTTGGCCTTAGCCGGCTTCTCCGCCGGCTGGGTCAAGTTCAATGGCAGCGTGATTCGAAAATCCGAATTGTTTGCTGGGTGGCCTAGTTTTTTTGTACGTTTTTGCTTATCTCATAAATATAGTATTATTAGCTCACCGTGGTCAGCAACCAGGGCTGATCGACGCTCAATTTGGACCAGTCCGTCTCGGCATTGACTGTGGCAAAGCGGCAGGTGGCTGCGCCGGCGCCGTGCTGGTTCAGATGACGATTGAGGATGTCCTTGCCGGTGGCTTCCGTAATCGCTTTCGCAGACATGCTGTACTATTGGTATATTTCTGCTGTAAACACAATAAAAAGAGAAAATCTATTTTAATAAAATATTATCTAAAAAAAAAAAAGGTTTCGGATGACTTTGGGCTTGCTGCTAGTTGGTTGTACTTTCAAACTTTGATTCTATTTACTTAGAATTGATTAGAGACGCTCTTCTATATATAAATATGTATGTGTTTGTGTTTGTGCTTGTCTGTGTGCGCAAGTGCACCCAAGTCTTTAAGCACCTGCCTTTAAGTGTATTGTTCTCTGTTTTTATTTATTTGTTTGTTTGGCTCTCGTCGGGGTGTGTTCTTTCCTGCCTTTCTTTATTTTATTATTTACGACGGAACACGGCAACCTGTGCGTTGCGGGGTCTCAAGTGAACTGAAATCTTATATGCAAGCACATTTGCGTTGAAGACCCGAGTTAATACCTAGAAACCGAACCTGAATCCGGCACAAGCGAAGCTGCTTCGTTTTGCGCGTTCGTTTGCCGCTTTATGTTATCGTACGTACGTAGAAACCTCTATACCTGAACTATACTTATACATATATTTATATTGGTGAAACATCTTAAGTTAAATGCTTTAGTTTAGTTTTTTTTTTTATAAATGCAACAGCAGCAACTCTTAAGTATCAAAAGTCCTCCAATAATTAAATTGTTTTGGAGTATAACTTATCTATAGAGGTATTTTTAGAGTCCCGTTTACTAGATTATATTACCCTATTGTGCGGGCGCATTTACTGCCTATTAAAATTAGCCAATTAAGTTTTTTCTAAATATAGTATTTTATATTCATAAAGAATCTAAAAGTAATCCACTGGAAAAATGTGTCCAAAAACAATGGAAAACGTTAAAAACAATGCTTAGTAGCATTATTTTTAGTGTAAAAGGTGTCAGCTGGCAGAGTGCAAATTTTCAATATATTGAAAAGCAAATAATGATAGATGACAAACAAAGATGAGTGCTAAAGTTGGGAGTGTCCAACTAAAGAAACTCTGCAATTAGCTTAAAGCTGAAAATAGTTCTATATACACAAACACACACACACAAACAGACACACACACACACACAAATTCTCGGTGCAAGCTGTGCACTTTACTCAAACCTGAAATTCTTCTAAGTTTATTGTTCGAACTTAACAGCACTTTTAAATTTTACATTAAGCTCACACAAAGCACATTTGGAATTTAAAATAAAACCTGATCTGCTTTTTGTAGAGAGTTCAAAACCAAAACAAAAAATAAAATCAGAGTTCGACAGGCAAAACAAATTCTGAATTGCATCTTCAAAACGACTCCGACACTTTGTTTTCTTTATATATATATATCATTTTTGAATGTTTTTTCTGCACTTGTTAATTAATTATTATTTTAGTTGGTTTTTGGCAAGCCATTATATAAAACGTTACGTGACACGAATTACGTGACTCGCATTACGCGACGTTATTGTCCTCTATAATTTGCTCGAGTGGTTTTCTGAATAAAGCTAATAGTATGCTTTGATTAAATAAATTTCACAAAATACGCATAAAATATTTAGTAAGTATTAAAAAGTAACTTTAAATCCGATCGAGGCAAGTATAAATATCGTAGAAAACAGTTACAGCATTTACCAAATACAAATAAAGCGACACACAAACATAACGGTTTCAGAGATGAACCGGTTTATCGTGTGGCTCAAAATTGAATTGAAATCTGTTTAGGGAAAAAGGGCAGGTAAATACAACTTTCACCCAAACTCTTAGTTGAGGGTCTCTGTCGTGAATTAAGCAGGTAAATTGTGAACAACGCCGTTGACAACGTCGACGACGGCAACGTTGCCGAGCACTGGAAATATGCATACATGATATGTTTTTCCTGTTTACAACAATTGATCGTTCGCCACGTTATGAGCGCTCTTTCTATTTCTATTTCTATTTCTGCTTCTAATTTGCACACATTTTAGGCTAAAGCTGGGCACATCGAATGACTTTGCACATTCAAAGCTTACGCTTCAAAGCTCCCTTTGACGTTGCTGCTATTGTTGTTGTTGTTGTCGCGATTGTTGCTGCCCGTTTGCCAAGCTCCTAATTAACATGAGTGCGCGCAATTGTCGAAGTTCATGGCAAATTTCTGACGTGTATTGGAAATGTATTTCCCTGAATACTGAGAGCGTAACGGTTTTAGATTAGGCAACGAGCCAGTGAAAGTGGGCAAAATCAATAGTGATGCAATTTCTGTTTTTTTTTTTACGAAATGCGTCGTTTCTGCCAGAAATTCGCATGGATTTTGCCTATGTGTATGTATGTATGTGTGAGTGTTTATCCAATTCATGTTTATTTGTAATAACATGCATCACCACATAAATGTATTATTTAAAGGCATGACTTTGGGTTTATAGTACACTATTTAACTCACTATAACTATATGTATTTACAGCAGCTTCACTTTTTGTTAATAATTTTACACCGCAAACTTTCTTTTCGATCTGAGACACTTTGTATGCATTTATATCGCGAGTTATCGATAAGCGCACTGTCACTCAGCGATGTATAGAGCCCTTGCGCAATTTGCGTTAACATTGCGCATTTGTGCGTTACCATTGCGCACTTATGAGCTTACATTGCGCATTTATGCGTTAACATGCCCTGTTACTGGAAACAGTGTGCCCGCTTACTGCCTGCTGTAAAAATACCCGCTCAAACACAATCTCAAGACAGCTGTTTACGTATTGCACAGCTGTTGAAGATTAATGCTCTCAGAATCGTATCAGCGATAACATAAGCGATATTGAGTAATATAATTAAACTAGTACTTAATGTGAACACAATTTGCGGCCAAGCTGAATCGAGTGCCGTGATTACGAAGCAAGCATCTCGCTCGATATATATTGCGCAGCACACACAAACACACCACAACAAGGATGTACACAAAATTAATGCTGCTGCTGCCGCCGCTGCTGCTGCAACTAATGCTGGTCACGGTCCCGGCCACTGCCGATCAGCAGCTGGTGGGCGGCAGGGACAAAGTGCTGGCTGGCCTGCAGGAGGGCTTCATTGGGCTAGAGGAATCGCAAACACTGCCCGAGCCACACACGCGCGAACAAGTTGAATTGTTGCGCCACTTAAATTTCGTGCCCCCCTCGATAGATTTTGGCAAATGGTCGGTGGGGCAAACCGTGACGCAGATTGTGACGCTCTTCAATCAGCACACAAATCGCACCGTACATTTGAACGCTGTCGCTGGGCCAAACCCAGTGTTCTACAGCAGTTTCTTCGGATCGCGCGAGGTGCCGCCGCAGGGCAACACCACATTTAGCGTGGTCTTTCTGCCCCGTCAACTGGGTGCCATATCCACGGCTCTGCTCATCCAGACCTCGTTCGGGCGTGCCGAGTTTGCGGTGCGCGGCGAGGGCGACGAGTGCCCGTACCGCCTGAAACCACTTGTGGGCATCAAGGCGCCCATGAACGCAACGCTCACGCCCGAGATACACATGTACAATCCGCACGAGCGGCCGCTGCAGATACTCGAGGTAAGTGCCAATGAGTCGCTATCAAGTGAAATTTTTAAATTTTGTTCATTGCTCCTGCAGGTCTACAGCAGCGGCGGTGAGTTTCAGCTGGAGCTGCCGAGCGGCGGCTCGGAGGGACCGCAAAATCTGTGGAAAATACCACCGCACTCGCTGAAGCCAGTCATACGGATTTCGTTTCACGGACGCACCGCTGGCAACCACAGCGCCTACATACGCATCAAAATCGCTGAGCAAGCACCAGACGATGCATCACCGCTGGAGCATCTAAACGAGAACGTACTAGTCATACCCGTCGAATTCGAAATATTGCCACGCCACGGCGCCTACGCGCGCAATCCGCTCGCTGACTTTGGCCGCCTGGCCACCGATCAGCATGCAGACGCGCTGCACTTCAAGCTGGACATGCAGAATCAGCCAGTGGATGCAGCCCAGCGCCAGCTAATCGGCAATTATCTGCGCGACATCCCAGGCCTTAGCTATGATGCGCACAACGCCAGCATTGTGCTCGATCCGAAGCTGTTCGATGAGAGCGGCAGCATCAATGACTTGTTGGTCATCACCACTGGCAACGGCAGTGGCAATGCCAGCGATCCGGAGCATGAACTGCTGCAGCAGCAGCAACAGCAACAATTCACGGTGCTGGTGCGCGCTGAAATCTTTAAGGGCGGCCTCGCCTACGATCGCAACGTGACGCTCTTCATCACCAGATCCGGCATTGATCCCGAAACGCCGCTGGAAACACGACGCACACTGGTGGTGCGCAACAATTTTGCCTTTCCGCTGGTGCTCTACAATCTCAGCCTGACGGAGCCCATCGATGCGTCACTGCTGGAGCTGTCCTCGCTGGAACAGGAGCTGCTGTTGCAGCCGGGCGAATCGGTGGATCTACTGCAGCTGCATCTGCTCGACGAGCAGGCCACCTTCAAGTCGACGCTGCTCATCGCCAGCAACGTGACGATCTTTGAGCTGCCGCTGATCGCGTGCAGCGGCCGTTTGCACGTCTCGACGCAACCGTTTACGCTGCAGCTGTCCAGAGCCAGCGATTATGGGCTGGAGCTTGATCTGGACACGGTGCCATTTGCGGAGATGTCACGCGACGGTTTCATCATATTGCGCAACGATAATCCCATGCCCATCAAGATCACCAACTGGTACTTCAAGCCGCCGAAGGGCGTCTTCTTTCACGCCATGTTCACGGGCTGCGTGCCGGCAGCCGTGGCCGCCGCCTACAATGTGCCCCTGGACAGCGCTGAGCTGCACTGGGAGAACAATCCAATATTTCAATTCTGCGGCCAGCTGGAGGCTGGCGACATCGCTGTCTTCATTGTGTCCATTAAGACGTATGTGGCCGAGGAGACCAGCGGCACGCTGAAAGTGTGGACGCCCTACGAACTAATACGCAGCACGGTGCGGTTCAAGGCCTCGGTGGGTCAGCTGGACATCGAGCAGGATCAGCTGCAGTTCAAGTCGTGCTTTCCCGGCAAGATCTGCTCGGCAGTGCTGAGCGTACGCTCCACCTTTGTGCATCCGGTGCACGTCAAGTCGGTGTCCTTCACAAAGCCGGGCCTGCGCTTCAAGGACTTCAATGCCAAGGGCACCACAATTGGCGCCCAAACGCTGACCAAAGTCGGTCGCATCTACTTTGAGCCCGCCGCCCTCTGCGGCACCGCCTGCTACATCCGCCCCACATCCGACAGGCAGTCGATCTTTCCCGTGCAGCGAAGCGCGGCGGCGCTGGCCGCTGGCCAGGCCAACAACAATCTGCTGTACGACGGCGTCGAGGTGCGCCAGCGCACCGAACTCTATCGCCAGTTCAAGCGGCAGCTGCACGCGATGTCGCTGACGCTGCACACCGAGGAGCTGCCGCCGCTGGAGCTAGACTTCAGCATAGCCATCGAGTGGCCCAAGCTGGTGCTGTATCAGCCGTTGCCGCCCACGCCGGCCATCGAGGTGGGCCAGCTGCAGCGCCAGTGGATAACCATCAACAATCCGTCAACGCAGCCGCTGCTTCTCGATTACTATATCTCGGATCCGGCTTATGCGCGACGCACGCAGCTGTCGCTGCCGCACGAGGTGATCGATGTGAGCAGCAGCAGCTGCTATCTGACCGATCGCAATGTGTTCTCGCTGCCCGACACGCTCCAGGGCGATCCGCTGCTGCTGCCCGCCGGCGCCACAATCAACATACCCGTGCAGTTCAGCGCCCAGCAGCCGGACAAATACTGCACGCTGCTCCACGTGCGCAGCAACCTGACCCTGTACGAGGCCGTCTGGCTGACCGCACGCGCCGTCCAGTCGCAGTTCCGCTTCGGCAATCGCCGGCCGGGCTCCTTGTCGCCGCTGCTCTTCGAGTTCAATGCCGAGCAGTTCGAACGCTGCGCCGATGCTGCCAAAGACGATGCTCCGGTTGATCCTGTGTCCAGTCACACGGTGGTGGCGACGCGCACTTTTATGGCGCGCAATGCCGGCGTGCTGCCCATACGGATTGAGGGCTTCCTGATTGGACGACGCGTGTGCGCGGGCTATGGCTTCACGGTGCACGACTGCCAGAGCTTCGAGCTGCGCGAGAACGAGTCCCGCAAGGTCGAGATCAGCTTCAGCACGGACTTCACGACGTCGCGTGTGCAGCGCACGCTGACGCTGCTGACGAATCTCAGCTATGACATTAGCTACACCCTATACGCTCACCTGCCGGCGGAGAGCCTCGAGCGCTGTGCCGCCAGCCTGCCGCGTCCCTCGTGGGAGCCAACGTTGCGCAACGCCGCGCTCATCATCCTGCTCGTCAGCTTCTGCCTGGTGCTGCTTGCGGCCGTGTTCGATGCACGTGCGATTATGGCGCTGCAGCAGGCCTACGATGCGGCCCGTTACAAGGGTCCCGTGCAGCCGACCTTCAATCTGCACAACATTGTCAAGATGCAAATGGCCGAGGCCTCGGCGTCGGCTGCGGCTGCGGCTGCGGGCGCCGAGGCAGCCGCGGCGGCGGCGGCGGCGGCGTCTGCCCTCAAAGCGGAACAGCAGCACAAGCTGCGCAATGGACAGATCCGAGATTTAAGGAAACGCACGACAAACGCAGCAAATGTCCAGGGGGACAAGGCGGGCGGTTCACGCAAGACAAAGCAGTCCTGGACCTGGACCATGGACATGGGCAACAGCTGCGATGCCAAAGCTGCCACAACTGTCGCCAATTCCCAGCCAAAGCCCACAAGTTCACCCAAGCCCAGCAAGAAGTCAACGCCAGTGCTGCAGGCAACAACAGCAACAACAACAACAACAACATCATCATCAGCAGCAGCAGCTGCTCCTGCAGCCGCTGTGCGCGCACCAAAGAAACCCAAGCAGACGCCGCCAGCGGGCGCCACGCCCAAGCCCAAGCCGGAGCCAGCACAAGAGCAGCGTCCCAGTCCGAATGCCAAAGTGAATGCCGTGCCACAACAGGAGAATCTCTCACCGCGCTCGGTTAAGGCGCAACCCGAGACGCCCAAGGAACGCGTGCTCAAGGAGCAAAATGGGAGTGCCAAGAAGCTGGGCAAGACGCCGGGCCGCGAGCGACGCAAGGAACAAAAGCTGGCCACGCTCAACGGCTCAACGGGCGGCGGCAAGAAGTCGGCGGAACGCAAGCCGCGCTGCAAACAGCTCAACTTCAATGGGAACGCGCTGGCGACGGGCGGCGTCTCGCCGCTGGTGACGCCCGAAGCGGACATCATGATCACGTCGCCTTGGGAGACCAGCAGCGGCCTCTCGTTCAGGGACACGGTGCAGACGCCGCCGTCCGCCCTCGACAACGGCCTGAACTGGAATCCAACCGCCTGCGACTTGGCCAGCACTCAATTGGGTCCCATTGGCAGTGGCAAGCGCATGCCGGCGGCTACGACGGCTCCGGCAGTTCCATTGCCAATGCTCTATCAGCCAGCGCCCGACGCGAGCGTGGCGAACAGTCCCCTAATGGAATCCATTTTTGATAGCTCCGAGCCGCCAGCCCTGGACCTAAACGTGGACTTGCCGGGTCTAAATGGTAAATCGAAAAAACGGAACTTTAATTTATAAAAAACGCAGCTAATCCTGTTCTCTTGTAGATTTTTGCAGCAACTTGTATAAGAACAGCCAGGAGCAGGCGCAGCTGCAGTCGCAGCAGTCGACGACGCAGCAGCAGCAGCAGCAGCAGCTGCAGTCGCAGCAGCAGTGGAAGCTCAACGAGCTGTTGCTAATGCAGCAGCGCGAAAAACAATTGCTCATGGCCAACATGGAGAGCAACAACTGGTCGATGAATCAGGCTACGGCGGGCGCTACCTGGACACCGCTGGGCCACTATGATGCATGGCCAAATCCGAGCGTGGCGCACAACTCGCCAACGCATGCCATAAGACCGGGCGTGGGCGTAATTCGTCCACCGCCGGGCCTCGAACCGAACTACAATAACAGCGGCAGCAATGGAGTAGCTGCTGGGAATATGATTAATAGCAATAACCATATGGATGGTTTGAACGCACAAGAGCGGGCACAGCAGATGCCCACCCAATACGATCCGTTTACCTCGCCAAGCTCAATCTGGTCGGACAATTGGCGCCAGCGCAACAATCACATGAACTGAACTGTTGTAATCAAAGCTCACTGATCAAATTTAAGCAACCAAATGAAATTCTTATTCAATAGACACTTAGGCTACGCTAAGAACGATGAAACCATGATCTTTTCCAATTTGACATTTGACTAAATAAACGCAAAGATTATTGACTTTCATAATATATATGAATGCTACAAATGCCATTATATCAAAACTATTTTTGTTAATAACATTATAGCACTCTGTAACTAATCAACAATATGTGGATATTCTAATGGTCCCATAACTTACCATCTTTTGCTCGCAGCATCATTTTCGCTCCTAAGTTAACTTTAATTGTAGCCTTTCTATGAGATTCTCAAAGATGTAAGTTAGACAAACTGGACTGAAAATTCATATCAAGTTATTTAGGCTAAAATTAATGTAGAAGAGTCTTGGAATACTACATATATAAATATGCTTGAATTATAAAGAATTTACTAAAAGCTTTTATACAATTAGGTATTTACCATTTTACACAACATACAAAAATCGGCAAAACTATCGAAGCTAATTGTTAACACAAAATTTTGTTCATCTAGTAATTGTCATACTATTAGGAATTGAGCTAAACCAGCTACAAGCGTTGCCTCAACAGTTGTCCTTGTATGTGATGATGCCCTTCTCGATGAGATCCGGAATCTCGACCGCTAGCCAGGGCGCCAGGCCGAGAGCCATGGCGTGGGCGATGCCAAACTTGGGCACATTTCGTGCCCACAGCGGCTTGAAGTGATCCGTTAGGCAGATTTTACCGCCACGATACATTTTGGCCGTCTTGCCGTCGAGCTCCGGCAGCGCTATCTCCGGCGCCGTCGTCGGATATGTCACTGGAATGTCGAACTCCACGTCGAACTCGTATTTGAGCAGGTTGTGCATGTACCAGCACTTGCCGAACCATTTGGTGCCCTCTTTGTTGGACTCCAGGCGGAACCAGTCGCTGCCCGACTGCTTGTTGTTCTCCACATACTGCATTTGGGCATCAAATTAGTAAAAACATTTGAGTTGTTTGCAATTTCACATGCCTTGATGAGTGCCTGATATTCCTCCTTTAGTCTCTGTACCCAGATGTCTTTCTCGCGCGGTCCGGCGCGTATTTGCAGCAGTGGAATGCTGCTCAGTGTTTTTCGGGTGCTATCGTCGACCATGGCGCTGCTTGATTTTGACTATCTGGCACGGCAAATAAATAATAACAATTGAAGGTGCAAATGAAAACAACAAGTGTGACACGTACTGAAGTCAAGTCATCGATACATCGAATAATCGATGCTGCGCAGACTTTTTAGCACAGGTTTTAAAAAGACAGTCGAAAGCTCATTGCTGCAGTTTTGCTTAAATCGATAAGTCGTCGATTCATCGATAGTACGTTTGCGCCATACCAAATTCAAAATACATTTAAATGTTATTTGAAAGTTTAACAGAGGGTTTTTCTCGCACCTGATGTATTTCTACAATGCGAAGCCGCATTCGTTTATAAAAAGCGCCGCACAATGGCTGGCGACAACAAACCATAATCGTGTGTCGCGGGAGAAGGTTGCCTGCTGAGCTTCAAGAAAAGAATTTTATAAAACATTTAAAGTGAATTTTAAGTTAAAAATTAAAAAAAAAAAGATCGTTATATAGAAAAATCTGTGTTGTATATTTTGTGCATATAAAAGGTAAGTTAAAGAAAATTTGGTTTTAAATGAGTCATATTTGCATATTCAGTTACAATCGTAGATTCGAGATAGGAGTATATACATATATATATAAATGCATTCTTAGCTTACGAAAGAAATCGGTACGGGACTTTTGCATTTCATGCAATGGGAACCACTTAGAGACAGCTCGCCTGACCCCAGAAAAATAGAAACCCCACAAAATATTCCATTGGTAAACACGATTTTACCAGACTAAATTCAAAAAAATAACAAGACAAAAAAAATGTGTCTGTCACGCTTAGTGAACCATTGGCACAGATTGAATATGTTGCCTGCAATTAGAACAAAAAACAAACACACCGCGATGGTACCTTTGAACTGATAATGCCAATCCGCTGATAAGGTATTCAAAATCCACTTTAGAACCGCCTCAAACCGGTTCGCCTCGCCTCCGGCTCCAACGCACAGCCGTTTAAACACAAGTCCGATCTGTCGTTCATCACAAATAATAATCATATTAATTTATTTGCTCCGAATACTGAACCATACTCTATATGTTGTGTGTAAATAAGTACGCAACGTAACCAGATTCGACCTTACTGCGCTGATAACGACCCGGCTCTGTGCTGCAATCTGTGCTGGATGCTGGCCACGGAACCGGCGTAAACCAGTTTCGTGTCTTTGCGATTTCCATTAAATGCTTTTCAATTAAAATCAGCTACAAATTGTTTTCAAGCTTTATACACTGATTACGCCAAATATAAAATTCTGCGAGCGAAATTTTTACGTGGCGCAAACGTCTACAAATTATGTCATTTGGCCACTCAATCAACACTCCAATACACTGCCGGCTATCAGCGCCTCCGCCTCCGCTTCCAGTGTGGCGGCATCTGCTGCGACCTCGGCTGCTGCTGCCGCTGCGGCGTCTTCTGCTGCGGCTGCTGCCGCCGCTACGACGGCTTCTGCTGCGATGGCTTCTGCTCCTGTTTTTTCCGTTGTTTTGCGCACGCTCACCGCAATGATCGTGTCTGTTTTGCGGTATCGCGACTGATGCTGATGATGGTATTCCTGCCATTCCTTAAAATGCATCTTCTTGCGGTGTGCATGCATGTTCGCATTCGAATTGAATGTCTTCGGACAGTGCGGACATGTGTACAACACCTCGCCAGTATGCGTTGTCATGTGTTCCTTTTTGTTGTAAACAAAAATCAAGGTTTATTTCACACGCACAGACACAGAAAATACAGTCATAAATCGGGGCACAACTCACCCGTAGCTCAGTGGGCCGCTTAAAGGCCTTCTCGCACATAGGGCACCGATGTGAACGTGCCGTGTTGTGTGTATATTTGATATGATGCTGGTGTGCCTGCAGGCTTGGCGAAATTTTGAGACACACCTCGCACTGCATCGGCTTTAGATTCTCGGCGGTGTGCATCATTTTAATGTGGCGCGCCAGTCCATATTTAGTTGTCAACGTGGATTCGCACAAGTGGCACTTGATTATCTTCTGCGGCGCTCCCGCATGCTCCTCCATGTGCCTGGCTAGGGCTTCGCGGCCGCGTATTGACTTGCCACAGACATCGCATATCTTGTCAAACTTACGCAAGTGCACAAGTTTTACGTGCTGCTGCATGAGGTAATCGTTGGGGAACCTACAAAAAAAAATTTAAATCTGATTCACTTTGCTATTAAATTTTCATCTGCAAAACTATGACAAAGTGGAATGAAGTTGGTTCATTTCTTAATGTACACGCGATGTGCGAATGTTGTTCGTGTATAAACCTGGCCAAATGTTTTATAAAAACGCCAACGCCAGAAGGAGTTTGTGACTTGCCTTAAGCTCACGTAGTTTCATTGAAAATATGTAATGAAAGAATGCTTCTATAGGAGTTAATAATTCATTGAAAAAAAGGGCAACACAATTGATAAAAATTAAGTCGCATTAACAAAGGTTAACAAAAAACAAAAGCATAACCTTGGCACCATTCACATATTTCCATATGTTCATATACACAATAAACAATGACTTACGTCTTGGTGCAACTGGTGCAGGCCGCGTGCCATTGCTCCTTGGGTATGTGCGTCAGCTTGTGGCGTTCGCAGACAATGGAGCTGTAGAAGCTTTTCGAGCAGTGCTCACACTGATAGAGACGACCACGTTGCTTGATCTCGTGCATGCGCATGTGCAGCTCGAGACTGCGACGCTGGCCCATCACGCGCTGACAGATGTGGCACTTGAACAGATCCGGATTCTGGTGGCGCTGCAGATGATCGACGAGTACACCGCGCTTCAGGAACTTGCGATTGCAGCACATGGCATAGCCGCGCTGATTGTGCTCCTTGCGTGTGTGTACGAGCATCTCGGAGAAGTCGTCCAGCGGCATGTTGCACACTGGACACTGAACTTTGTAGTGCTCGCGGATGTAATCGTTGAACTCCTGTGATTTCTGAACGTTATGCACGCCGCCACCTTTTACCTTCTTGATGACTTTCAACTTGGTGACGCGACGTTTTTTGTACTTTCGCGGCCTTTTGGGTCTCGGCTTGGCGGGCACTAGATCAGCTTCGCTTTCGCCGGCGCTCTGCTGTAGATAATCGGATATATTATGCTCTTCCTGATCCTCAAGCACATCGGCTATGCTTAAGTCGGCCTCGGGAAACTCAATTTTGATCTCATTCAGGTTGATCTGCTCCAATACGGTTTTAAATTCGTTGCTATCGATACCTGTTGCTTCCTCGCCCGGCATTCGCTTGCGGGGACGGCCACGCCTACGCTTTACGGCCGCCGCAACACTATCACCCAGATCGTTCTCCATCTTAACCACGTCCTTGGCCACTTCTGCGACTTCATCCACGACAAGCGCTGTGTCCGCTTGGGCTTGTTCTGTAAATTCGAAGAGCGCCTTGTGCGCCTGCTCTACGCTCAGGTAGAAATTGTGGAATGTATTTAACTGGTTCCAGCAGGCATCACAAACGTGTCCCTGGACATTTTCGGTCTGCAAATTAAACTTGAATGTAAAAAGAATTTCAAAAGTGCAGCAAATTCTCTTTTACTTACCCGCAGCCAAAAGTGTTTTTCAATGATGTGATTCATGTTGAGCAGCTCAGCTTCACGGCTACCAAATTGTATACTGCCTATGGCATTATCCGTGCACTGTGTGCACAGAAAACACATTTTAACGCAATGTTTCCGTTTTAATCGTGCGCCGAATTTTTAATAATAAAAAAATATAAAAATACGGGCATTAAGCGATCAGCTGTTTACATGTTCAAGTGTAGCTGCCAACCTACTGCAATTGTGTATTCGCTCATATCACGAACTGAGAGCTCGAGAGGTTATGCTAAGCGTAGGGCTATCGTTTTAAGAGAACACGACGTCATTGTGTTGATTTGTGAATTGCATTGACATTGGCCAGCTTGTATATTGATTCCGTCTCAGTGATATGAGTATGAAATATACCCCATTTCAAGTTGTATCAATTTTCTACCTTTAATAGCAGCACCTGCACTGCGACGTCACAATATCATGAGCGCCAACCCCATTTTTGCGTAACCTGTGTCTGTTTTCTTCTCAATTTACACTCACATTTGCAACGAGTTGGCAGCAGCCACACTTTGGCGTCGTGATATGAGTTTGAATTAATTTAAACAATTTAAGTAATATTCGGCTGAGCGTGAAGCTTAATCGTATAATCGTTTTGAAATCGCTACAAACAAGACGCACAATGTACACAACATGCATTCGCTTGTTGTCTTTGACTAGGCACATTCGCGGTCGTAAGTTGTCTGTTGATATCTTGTCATTGTTATTGTCGCAAATGTTTTGAGTGTTTAATTTAAGTTATTAAATTAATTAGTTCGCGTAAGATATTTCTTGGCTTTATCAGCGTCAGATTTTGAGCATTAATTTTGATAAGTGATAAAGAGATTTGATAGCAATGTTTATGACTGATAAGCTTATTAAATATACTAACCCAATTGTCTTATGGCGTTACTTACCTGATTATCTTTCATAACATTTCAGCCTCCCTAGCTCTTACAACAGCTCCTCGTTAGCATTTCGACAGCAGAGTGGAACATATACGCAATGGTGGACGTACAATCAGGCCGCGCTGTGCCCGATGGCGGCTGGGGCTGGATCGTGGTCGCCGCTGTGGCTCTTATTAATGTAAGTCTCTAATTTAAAGATGGGTGTAATGATTTTGTAACAGGCAGCAATGGGCATATTCAAACCTATATAGCTTATTTACTCTTGGTCAGCGTCAATATCAATGTTGATCTTGCCATGTCCGTCCCACTAACCATCCTTTGGTCTGTGTAAACGAGCCTTTAAGACCTTGAGTTTGCTTTTTATAGACCGTGCATATCATAAACAGTTCCAGTTTATTTACGAAACCTAAATTTTTATAGGGCTCTTTTTTGTACACACATTTAGGTGCTATATTTAAACGCTGTAAGTTTCATAAAGATCGGGCAATAAACATTGAAGTTATTCAACGATAGCTGGCAGCGGGTTTTAAGGGTATGCTCAAGTCAAGCATTTCCTATTGTTCTCTTTGTTACTGCGCAGTTTGCAATATCCACTAACTCTTTACACATTTACAGATGACGAATCAGTCCATATTATCGGTCTTCGGCCTACTTTTCGAAGGCCAGCTGCGTATGCATGAGGACACATTTACCGCAGCGTTAATAACAAATCTGAACAGCTTGGCGCTGAATTTTTCTGGCCTGTTTATTGGACCGGCCATCAAGAGTTTCAAACCGCGCAATGTTGCTGCCACTGGGTGCGTGCTGGTCTCGATTGGCTTGACGCTGTGCTCGTTTGCCACGCAGAGCTGGCACTTTATTGTTGGCTACAGCTTCTTTGTCGGCTTTGGATTGGGCTTGATATCGCCATCAACATTCATGGCCATTAACTCCTACTTCAGCAGCAAGCGCGGACGCGCCGTGGGTGTCTCCTTGGCCGGTGCCGGCGTCGGTCAGGTGTTTATTCCCCACATCGTGCGCTATTTCCTCGACAACCACGGCTTTCGTAGTGCGGCGCTCGCCATGGCTGCTCTATCACTGACTGGGGTTAGTATTTAAACAGTCTTGCCGTTGTTATAAATTCCTTACTTATTGAATTTATATTGCACACTTGCAGCTCTTTGGTGCCATGTTATTGAAGCCCCTTAATTCGCCTGCGACCCACAACAATCGCAAGCACCTGAAGCTGATTGTTGACAAGGAGAACAAGAATCAATCAACAGCCTTGGAGGCAATCGTTATCCAGCCGGCCCAGAGTAGCAGCTCACCCAAGCCCACCGAATCGCCTGAGGATATGTCTGTGTGCAGCAGGATGGGCCATCGTTTGGCTCAGGCCATGGACTTGGAGCTGCTCAAGGATATTGTGTTCTGGAGCATTATAGTGGGCATGGCGCTGGTCTACACCGCCACACTCAACTTCACCCTGGTCTTCCCCAATTTCCTAAAGCACACGGCTGACTTCGACAGCACATCGGTTGCCACGTGCATGTCCGTTGTGGCCGGAGCAGACATTGTTTTCCGCTTATTGCTGCCTTGCATCACTGACCGACTGAGAATACCCTATCGTGTGGTATTCCTACTGGGCACGGTAGGATTGCTGCTAGGACGTCTTCTGTTGGCCAAGACGACCAGCTTCCCAGTCATCATTGCCATAGCTGCACAAATCGGCATGACCAAGTCGGCCACCGTGATCAACAACAATCTCACAATATCGGCATACTGTCGATCCGAGAAGCTAGCCGGTGGCCTGGGACTCAGCATGATATCGAAAGGCATAATTGTCATAATAATTGGTCAGCTCCTTGGCTGGGTGCGCGATTATTCCAAATCGTATGTCATCTGCTTGTATGCACAATGCGTGCTTTTGCTGATCGTCGTGGTGATTTGGACGCCAGAGATCTATTATCGCTATAAAATGCAGCAGCGCAATACGTCCAAGTCCATGGAGACCACATATATGTCACCGGAACAGGCTAACTCGCGCTCATAAGCAGGAACATTGTATTTATGGACTTAATATAAGGATGTGATAACTATTGCGTTGTGACCAAAGGCGCTACTTTTTTTAAACTTATACGTATACCCTATTTAGTATTAAGTTATATCACCCTATTTATTATCATATAGTGTGTAAGAACTTGACTTTTGTACTGCCCAGTAAAATAAATGAAAATAATTATATTATAAAACCAAAAATATTTATTCTCCACAGGTGTAATCAGATCTGAATTTCGAATTCTTTCCACATTTATTCCTATTTAGACCATAAAGCTTTGCGAGCCCGCAATCTCAGACTCCCCAGACACTGTATTAAAGAACAAACGACGCTCGATGCCCTCCTTTGTGATAATGCCAATGCGCACTACGCCGCCGGAGCTGCCATCGTGGAAGATGGCATGTTGCACAGCTGAGAAGCACACACGCAATGTTAGCGAGCACACTTAAATGAATGCAGAGATTACAGCTACATACCTTTCTTGACAAATTCCACACACTCTTCCATTGGCATGCCCTGGCGATAGTGTTCTCTGACGAATCCGTAGATGAAACTCGAACCCGAGCCGCCAATGGTGCAGGCTTCGCGCGTCAACATACCACCCAGAGGCACACTGTACACTTGACCGCCACGCTCCTCATCCCAGCCGGCCACAATGATGCCAGCTAACAGGGAATCGCGGTAGTTATAGCAAAAGTTGCGAAACTCTGATGCCGCTTCCCAAACAAGGGGCTCCTTGTTGGTCTGATTCCTGTGATAGTTCAGCGAGTAGGCCACAATGTCGGCTATGGCCTGTGTATCGGCGGCAGAGCCAGAGCGGCAGCAGTATATCTTATCCGAGATTTGAGTCAATTTGTCGGTCACACGATTGGCAACATATGCGCCAGAGCTTGTGCGAGAATCCGCTCCGATCACAACGCCGCCATCGAACTCCACAGCCATTATAGTTGTCTGTGAAAAACATGTACAGTATTAGGTAGTAGAGCACAATTCAATTGTGATGTTGCTAGGACTTACGCCAGTGCTGACGGGTGTGTCGGTGAAGTCAAAGTCGGGACCCATGCTGCTTGTGAGTTTTTCCTTTTTCAAATTTGTAAATCGTGCAATGAAATGCAAAGCAAAATGACTGGCTTGTTTTTGGCAAGTGTTGCGTAGCTGCGAACCGGCACAGTGTTGTAAAAATTATTTGCAGGCATGTATTTCCAATTCGATATATCGGAATCGTTATCGTACATCCACATGTTTACTTTGTTTTGATTCTACTTTAAATATTTTTTTGTGTATTAGAAATAAAAAATGGCATACGTTGCGCTTAGCGAAGCGGAGAAAACATTTATTTTACATGGCGTTGAGGTAAGCGGTGTGCTTAAGATCGGCATGCAGTTTACATGTTAATTAGTTATGTACTTGCAGGAGGATTTTCGATGTGACGGCCGTTCGCGCCGCGATTACCGCCCAATGGAACTGGAAACGGGCCTGGTCAGCAATGCCAGCGGTTCAGCTCGTCTGCGTTTGGCCAATACGGACATTTTGGTTGGCGTCAAGACAGAGATCGATGTGCCTAATCCATTGACGCCACAATTTGGCAAGCTGGAATTCTTTGTGGATTGGTAAATATAAATTTTAATGTACTATACTTAATATAAAATTAATTTTAATTTTCTACAGCTCTGCTAATGCAACGCCAGAATTCGAAGGTCGCGGTGGCTCCGATTTGGCCCAAGAACTGATACTATCACTACAAAACGCCTACGAATCCCCGCTCGCCTTTGACTATCGCACATTGTGCCTCATACCGGGTCAGCAATGCTGGAAGCTTTACATCGACATTTTGGTATGGACTACTTCTGCTCTGTATATATAAAGGCTTAACATGATCTTTTTAGATTCTGGAATGCGGTGGTAATCTGCACGATGCGGTGTCCCTGGCAGCCAAGGCGGCGCTCTACAACACCAAATTGCCTCGCGTAACTGCAACGCTGCTGGACGCCGGCGTAACTGACTTAATCATTTCCGATAATCCCTACGATTGCACCCGCATTGGCATTGACGCAGTGCCGCTCCTCGTGACTGTATGCAAAATAGGCGATTATTGTCTGGTCGATCCGTCAGCTGAGGAGGAAGTCTGCAGCACAGTCAGCATGGTTGTCTCCGTATCCATGCGCAATAATGAAGGTACGACAATTTCAAGTTATATATATATAAGTGTATTTTACATTATATTTGCTTGCAGCTTATCTTTCTGGCACGCACATGACTGGAGGTGGCTCCATGCACAAGGACACCATGCTTAATAGCATACAACTTGGTCTCTCCATTGGCGAGCAACTTAACAAGTTGCTCGTTAAGATGCTCAATTTGGAGGAGGGTCGCGTTGGGCGCAAGCGCCCCAAAACAGTTGGTTTTCTTAAATAAATTGATTTTCTTCTTAAGTATGAAAGATTTTATTTAATTTACTGACATTTGACTATACATTGAGAATGGTATCGTTTCTCTTTTAGCTTAAGGCTTTATTTTTTAATTTTATGCGAACACCTTTTTAATTACGTTTTTTTGTTTGTTTGCTCGCCGCAATCGGCTTCTTCTCCTTCGGTTCGGGCTGTTTGCCCGCCAATAATGAGGTCAGCATTTCACTGATCTCAGGCATTTCATTTGTCATCTGTTTAAACGAAATAATTATTTAGTTTTAATTTAGTTTAGTTAGTTTGCTGTAGTTTACCTTGGGGAATTGCATATTCTCAATTTCCTTCTTCGTCTCGGGATCGTTGATCATTTTAGGCAGCACCAACATAAGCAGCAGGGGCAGAGCCATCATCAGCACCATGGGGCTGAACAAGAAGTCGGTGATCTGTGCAGATTAAAAAATGGTTTTAAAATGGATATAAAATAAGCAATCCTTTAATTTCACAAACCTTCCATTGCTCGCGGGTTTGGAAATACTTGAAACGCATGAGCGGCTTCATCCTGAGTGGATATGGCACTTGCACCACCTGCGCCGGCTGCATGTAGTTAACTTTGCGCGCCCGGAACTTGCCCTTGGGGTTGATTTCAACGCGGACAGGCTCGTAGAATATATCTGGATGATAAATATCCAGAACATAGCTGCCGGAGGGCACACCGCTGATTATGAACTGGCCATCTTCGCGCACGAAACCCTTGAACTCGCCGTTGTTTATGCTAATAGCCAGATCCACCTGCCATTTGTTACCGCTGGGCAGGGTAATCGGCAACCCCTGGCCCGCCCCGGGGCCCAGATCGGGGGCATACACTTTGCCCTCGATGGTGTAGTGGCCGGATACCTCATCGACGAGATCCTCTTGGCCGATTACTACTTCGCAACTACTCAGGCCGATGAGTGCTGCTATAAGCAATAATTTATAGCACATTTTTCTATTACAACTTTGAGCCAGCGCTAATTGAAAATTTTATTGACGAGGAAAAAAACACATCAGATGTTTCCAGTCATCGCTTATCGATAGGCACTGGCATACATTAATCGATTGGTAGTGGTGGTTAGGTTAAGTGGTAGGAATTCACCATTGCGTTATTCACCTGTGTCACTCACAGCATGCGCCTGCCCAATTGGAGCATCGAGTTGTCAGTTGCAGATTTAAATTCAAGGCGCGCAGTCTTATGTGCGCGAGGCACAGAAACAAATTACCAAAGCCGTAGATTAACAGTGCTTTTAAATTAAATTTAAACTTTTTAACAGAAATTATAGGTTAGTGCCTTTTATTTAACAAAACAAGTTTTAAGCTGTGTACATGTTTGCAATTGAAGCGTGTTCTACACGCCAAGTGCCAAGTTATAAGGAATATTGGCCATAATAATTGTGATTGGTCGACAGCATGCATGCAACATGCAAATTTCTGTGTTGCAACGCATTTGAAAGTGAAATTAAACTTGAAACTTGAAGTAACAACAACAATATAAAGAAAAATATACTGTAAGCCGCACCCAAAGCAATGCTCGTGGAATTTGTGCTATAAACCGATAACTTGTTTCAAGTTTAGAAGACAAACCTGCGGTTCAGTTCATTAAAAAAACAAAATTCCAAAGTCGCAGTTAGCTTAGAGTGTGAGAGACTCGCGCGAAAAAAGACAAACAACAACAATGAATATATACAAATACTTACATATACATATGTATATAGATGTGTGTACGTATGGGATGGCAACAACAAAGCGGTGTTGTTTTTATGTTTCTACAACTATGTCGCAGGTTGTTGTTTTTGTATTGGCTACGGTAATGGTGTACTGGAAACCGGTTTCCAGTTATGCCAGACAATGATGCTGTGCGCGTATATGTATTTGTGAGTGTGTGTGTGTGTGAGTGCATGAGTGTTCAACAACGCAACAACAAAGCTCTCGCGCCGGCAGCTGTCGCATAGGTTTTGCTCGGCTCGTTTCAATGGCAATAGCAAAACGCAATGCATTCTAATACAATGGCAAATAATTAATGGAACAACTTTTTTTTGCACACATGTAAACTTTATGTGCATGTATTAATGCATGCAAATCAAACGAAACTAAAAAGCTGATGCCAGCTGCTGTAAAGTGTTGTCAAGTGTCGCGCATGCGCTCCGTGCAAATCGCAGTTATTGCCGACGATGATGTAAACAAGGCGTAACAATAAAAACGAAACGCAATGCACAAAAAAAAGCATAAAAACAAAGCTAGACAACGTAATTAAAAAAAACCATTGAGAGGGCGTGGAAGAAGCAGAAGGCAAACGTGTTTATCTGCAGTGGGAAGTTGTAGAGTGGAAAGGTGGGGAGTGGCTTGGAACGTGACGCTTTCCATTAGCAATTGGCACACTCTTCAACACACAAACAATGCACTCCGCAACACTTGTCGCGAACGCTATTGCTGTAGTTGTTGTTGCATAGTTGGTTTACACAATTCCTTTAATTGCTGATAAATCAAAGTCGCTTTCTATTTACAAACTTTACAGGCTGCGCGCGTGTGTTTGTGTGTTTATCAATTTAATTTGATACATAAATATTAATGCTATACTCTTTGATTGTTTGTTTAAATACACTTACTCTGCTGCCAAACAGCTCAGTGACGTCATCTAACTGCAATTCCAGCGAGCTCCTTAAAATTGCTAGCGGTTTTTCCAGTTTTGCAGGCACGTGCTGACACAGTTTTATATACAAGAACTATTGTGTACACCTGTTCGGTTTACAGCCCAGTTCAGGCCATAAAGACACGCATAATAATTATTATAATAGCTTGGTAGTTGCTTTAAACCGCCTTCAACTAATCACGTTGATAACTTTAACAGTTTGTGGCGAGTGCAAAGAACTAACCTATAAAACTATTTGTAATCGCTTTCTACGCTTGTTTAATGCGAGTCATTTATGTCCCTTATACCCTGCTAGTGGGTATTATGAATTTGTCATTATAATCGGTATTATAAAGTTTCATAAACCGAAAATTTGAACTAATTTCATTCGTAAATCGAGTGTAATTGAATAATTATTTTAAATACTTTCCCATAATTACTCATACATAAATAATAATAAATGCTTAAAAGAGTATATAACTTTAGGCACTTCCAAGCAAACTGTTATTTATTGTTTCTATTAGTTTCTAAAGACCTAATGGGTTAACGTACCTCCAATTTAGGCGCAACCTAAAATTAGTGCGCACTATTATTTATTAGATTCCGATTTCACGCATTCTCGACCAGTCGCCTAATCGCCGCAGTTGTCAAACCCACTTCACATTTGTATTTTCATTTGGTAGCTATAAAATGATTACAATTAACGCACTAGTCGCATTGTCCATATTGTTATCGGGCCAGAACATATTTATATACCATGATTTTTATGTATCATTGATTAATCATGTATACTTTTCTCATTTCCCATGTCTACACAGAGCGAAAAAAATAGTAAATGACAAATAAGAATTGGTAGAAAAGATTTTTGTGAAGCACTTTTTTAAACTAATTCTTATTTTAACTTAATTTCGTACTTAAAAGTTTAAGAACTTCTTGTGAGCAATTCAAGTTTAAATAGCCTTGTTTTCAGACCGTCTTTTTCTTACTGTTTAGTTTCGTTCATTATTTGTTTCCCACACCCAAAAGCTACCCTTTGTTTTGCGTACCTGTGTATGTGCTCTGTATATAGGAATAAATTTTTACCTTTAACCCAATTGCAAGTTGTGGCACGCGATGTCCGAGCCAAGATTGCGTCAATGACCAACATTTGCCTAGCTAGCTGTGTCCACCACGGGAGGTGGCCACAAGGCCAGTCAACCTCCTTAAATAGGGTCAAAAATCCCCTCTACCCTTTGCGCTTGTTTGGGGCTAGGAACTGGGTTGGGTGCACTAACAAATTGATTGAAAATTAGTGGAGCTACTGAACATTGGAAAGACTGACAACAATTTTGAACATGGGGCATGCCGATGATAACAGAGCGCCAGACAAGTCATTAAAAAGCAGTGGGGTGCTTCGACATTTCCTTTCCTTATCGACTTTCAATCAACACTGATTTTGTTTGCATTCACCTGGAGATGAGTTTTCGTTGCGTATGATTCAAAATAATGCAATAAAAACAGGGTACATAACCTCAAAACAACTCAAATATGTTTAACGCTTCCTTTCACGAAATAACTTTGACAAAAGACGGCGGATTGCAAATGTTTTAAAAACCAATTAGAGCTTAGCTGTCAACTGTATGCAACACAGATTTAAAGCTATATCTTTATATATATATATAGACATATATATGTATTTATGTATCTGTGTGTATTTGCCTTATAAGTACTCAGGTCAGTGCACAACTACGAAAATTGTGATTGGCGTTTTGTGCGACGTCAAACTGGCTTTAACAAGGGCATGGGCTATGGCATTTTTTCTATGTATCGGCCATAGACAACTTGTAGCCCCTATGTCAACATTCAGTTAGACACGCATACGAGTCAAGTGTATAATAAGCCCACATAATGTGCCATTGTTTTTTTGTATTTTGTATACCCTGTTAAAAGATTTAAAGTGGTTAAGAAAGGGTTAATTGAACAGGCCGAAAAAGGTAGCTTAAGACATAAACTTTTCCTCATATCATGTTTGTTTTTCTGCTGATCTTTATATGTAAACTACAAAACTTAGATAGGAGAATAATAATTATATGCTTTGTATGCATGGCTATAGGGCAACTTCTAGTCGAGCACTCCTCACTAAAAACTAAGTTTTTTTTTTTTCATAAGTTTTTGCTGCAAGTTGCAAACGGTTAATCAGTTTGGTCTCACGTTCGAAACAAAAAGCTGAATTCCGTCATGGACTCTTTTGGGGCCAATGCCCAGACACACACAAACACACACCTCACACACACACACACACACACTTGCAGTCATGCCTATGCCAAGAATTGTATGCGAAATAGTTATAAATTATTTTTAATGTTAAGTGAAATTTGTTAAGTTTTCACTTTGCGACCTTAACTGAAAGTCCCTCTCTCTCTCCTATTTGAACAAATGGGCACAGCCAGCCCATGGCCAAAGTTAAAAGTGAATGCGTTTTTAATATTTCTGAGCTGAGCTATGCGTATTACATTCATCTTAGATAAATCGGGCGCACGATCAATAAAATATAGCATAAAAATGCCTTAACTTTCAAGGTTTCAAGCTGAAGTTCAATGTGAACGCCCATTACTTTTTTTAGGGTACTCCACAAACAGGCGTTTAAACAATGAGTGTGTCGGATTAGCGCTTTATTAACATTGCTGTTGTTGTTGTTGTCAAAAGCAAAATAACATTTAAAGAAAAGTTGTTATTAGGCATTAAATACAAACACAAAAAACAACAATACTCAAGGTTGAACGCTTGCGATTTGCTTTAAATTCAAGTTCAATTCGCATTCTTAAAATACAAGCTTTAATTGTGTCCAGTTTTTTCCCTACCTCCCTCCTCCCTTCTCCTCCCTCATCCAGCGACACAAAAGGTGGGGCTACGTCATCAGGTCGATGAGTAGGCGCTTAATTAGCATGCTTAGCTCATGCTCATATGTTCATGCTCTCCCGCCGATCATGGCGCTTTAAACCTGATACAATCATCGACATTGACTTGACTTGACTTCCCCCACCACAAAGGTGCGGGGGAAAAAACCACAAATCCATTCACATAATGCCATATGAGTATTCTGTGCTCTATCTTTGGTGTGAACCATGTTTATGCTATGAAATTCATGATCTCGACAACAGCTTCCACATTCACATGGAAACATGTTTCTACACAGACATTTATACATTAAATACAAACTTAAATTGCTTTTCCACAAGTTAATTCAGAGATGTATTATTATAAGGTTAAAGCTAATAAGTTAATTTAAGCTTGTTCTTTACACTCATTTAATTATTCTGGTTACACTAGCTATTCCAGCTATCTGGTAGCACCATTTGTTAAGTTGGCTGCGCCTGAACATTCCATGGAATTAAACTTAAGTCATGGTCAATTTGCGTTTTAAGATTTTTCGTAGCATAAGCTTTGTATTACTCACGTCTGGGAAAAGTCACGTTCTGAGTCATATTCGGCTGGGAACTGCGTAACTGCGAAGATTTTTAGAGCTCTGTAAACGTTTTAATAATGTTTAATAATAATAGGCATAACTAGCAAATAAATTAATTGTTTAATTGATAGCGTTGTAAGCTAATTACTTTACTCTTAACTGCTTATCGCTGTGGCTTGGTACACACACACACATATTACGTATACGCAACGATGCATAACTAAAGCGAACAAATGATAAAAACAAAAGTTGAGTGTTGTGCTAGAGAGTACTCGACTAAGAGATAGACTGTAAAGGGGTAGTTATTATTATGTAAATCTAAATGTTATAGAAGCACATTATCAAGATTTCTATATAATATTCAACTACAATCTGCAATGTTGCCTTAATAATCTGTTAAATTGGATTATTAAAGATTTCTTTTGTCTGTTACAAACACCTGCCCGCAATTAATATACCCCATTGCAGTTGGTTTCAATGTGGTTTAAACGAAAAGCGAAGTGATGTTTAATGTAATGTTGAGTGTTAGTTGGAAGCGGACTCAACTAGACTCCTATCACCAGGCTGTGATCTGGGCAGGGTTCTTATCAGCAGACGAACGATACAAAAGCGATATGATGAATACGTGTGTACGATATGTACACCATTCCTTTTTGGGGGCTGGGTACATGCTACGATAAGCAGCAGCAGCAGCAGCAGCAGCAGCACGCACCGACGAGTGCAATTATGATTTGCCATGGTAATTAAACAGTCTGTCTGGGTAGATGACATAAGACACCAGTCAAGCAGTCAAGAGCAGCTTGACAGACACGAGGACACGCTCTGTGAACTGAAGCTAATGAACGTCGCTCCAACTCTCTTCGACAGGTGCCCAAAGATGTCGCTGTCCATGCTGCTGATGGAGTTGACGGTGCGCAAACGTTGGCTCCTCGTCGCGCTGATCTCGCTCGTGCTGGTGGTCGGCTCAGTCCGGAGTTTGCCGCAAGGTGCACCGGAAACGGTGTGCGACACAATGCTGCCGTTCCATGCCGGCGGCTCGGTGCTGCCCGAGAACAGTGTCTCGCCGTTCGGCATCGAGACTTCCAGCTCGGTGGTTGGCCAGGGTCAGACGCTGCGTGTCGATGTCACCGGCGTGCCGGCTGGTCTCAGCTTTGGCGGCTTCATGATCCAAGCGCGCAATCGCAATCCGCCCTACCAGATCGTCGGACAGTTTAGCGCCTCGCGCGACGGCACCGTCAAGCTGATGAACTGCGAGAACTCCGTCAACAATTCGGCCACGCACAGCAATGCGGGTCCCAAGCCGCAGGTCAGCCTCGACTGGCAGTCCCCCGTCGATTTCCAGGGTCAAGTGGTGTTCAAGTAAGTTGGAAGTCTTTTTATGGCAATTAAGAAAACTTCTTAAATCCTTCTTTCCTTTGCAGCGCCACAGTTGCCCAGTCCTACAATCAGTTCTGGGTGGGCGTGCCCTCCAATCCCGTTCAGATCGTGCGTCGCGATCTCTCCGCAGTCGCCCCCCTGCCCACGGTCAGTCCGAACAACAACTTTAATCAGAATCCCAGCTTTGGCAGCACACGCACGCCCTATGTGCCGCCCAATTATGTGGCGCCCAATGTGGTGGCCGCCACCGAGGATAGCTTCTATGTGGGCTGCGGCCAGAGCAAGAACTGCTTTGGCTTTCCCGACGGCTGCGTGGCCAGCCAATCCTGCACCGCCGTCTCGGCGGTAACCGTCCTTGGTGATGTCTTCGAGTTCGAGCTGCGCTCCGGCAAGGGTAGGTCCAACAGAAACAGCTTAATCTCCTCGAGCAACGGTCATCTCTCTCTCTCGTTGTTTCGCAGGCACCAATGCCGCCTATGTGGCGTTCGGTTTGTCGGACGATGCCAAAATGGGTGAGGATCTGACCACCGAGTGTGTGCCCGAGAATGGACGCATTAATCTCTACTCCTCGTACACGTCCGCCAGTCCCTACAGCGCCGTCAGGGCCAGTGTGGTAAGTGAAGCTGCTGCTAAGAAAGAATCAACTACTAAGTGATATTTTCCCTTGCAGTCCCAGAACTCGGCGCGTCTGTTGAACGCCACTTACGTGGACGGCGTCATCTATTGCAAGGTGCAGCGAGATCCACTCACAGTGGTCCTGGGACGCAGCTTTGACTTAAGGAACGGCGTCTATCACATGCTCGTCGCCACGGGCAGCAGTTTGAAGGAGAACAGCGTCGGCTATCACGATATTGGTCGCCTGCCGTCGGGCAATCCCATCAATCTGGCCGTCGTCCAGGATGTGGGCGGCTCCAGTCAGCTGCTGGTGCGTCTGCACGGCGCCTTCATGATTGCCGCCTGGATCGGCACCACATCGCTGGGCATCATCTTCGCGCGCTACTTCAAACAAACGTGGGTGGGCAGCCAGACCTGCGGCAAGGATCAATGGTTTGCCTGGCATCGCATGCTCATGATCACCACCTGGACACTCACCATTGCTGCCTACATTCTCATCTGGGTGGAGCTCAAACGTGCCGTCTGGCATGCCCATTCCATAACGGGCTTGATCACGGTTATTCTCTGCTTCTTGCAACCCATTGGCGCACTATTCCGACCCGGCCCCAATGACAAAAACCGTCCCTACTTCAACTGGGGCCATTGGCTGGGCGGCAATCTGGCGCATATACTGGCCAGTAAGTTGTACCTATTTTTTATACTCTACTTAACTTATTTAATTGTCTCCCTTTTTTTACAGTTGTTGCCATTTTCTTCTCTGTGAAACTGCCCAAGGCGCAGCTGCCCGAATGGATGGACTGGATTCTGGTTGGCTTTGTCGTCTTTCACGTGCTGGTCCACCTGATATTCTCCGTAAGTGCGAGCGTCTGGTGTGTGTGTACAGGTGTTGTGTGTGTGTGTGCCCCTTACATCATTTGTCCTCGCGTCTGTATATATTTATAGATTTATAGAGTGTTGTCCCTCGCATTTGCCTGCCCGTGTATAGCGTTTGTTACGACTGTCCTTAAATGCTCATCCAATCCATTTGTTTACTAATTCCCTCATCGCATGCCAAGCCCCCATTGAACTATTGGCTACGTCCATTAATTGGCAGATCTATTTGTGCGTTAATCATTGGCAGGTCTCCGGCATCGCCTCGGATCGCCAGCAGAGCCAGCGCATCAATACGTTCCAGATGGGCGACATGACGCATCATCATCAGCACGCGATGCGCAACGGCATGAGCATGGAACGCAAGATGGATGCACCGGTAAATATATATATACATATATATCTACTTTTAAAAACATATATTAAATATACTTTATTTTTTTTTAGTATGGTGGCCTTCGCAAGGGTCTGTTGGGCGTCTATGGCGTTGTCCTGGTGCTGTTCGTTGTGGTGCTCATTCTGCTCGTGGTGCTGGCGCCTATTGAGAAACTGTTCGAGTAGGCCAACAACCAACAACACAGCTTAGCTTAGGACAACCACCATTGGAAGACGTCTTTTAACCCAAATCTCTCCAACTGCGCTCTGTACAGGCAACTAGTCGCAGTTGGCGGCATTAACATTAACAATATTGTGCTCAATTTTGTTTGTTTTTCCATTGTAAACCCCTTTCCCTCAACCCGTTTTATGTTGTTATGTGTAAAAGAAAAAGTGTGTAAATTAAGCGCAAAAAGTGTAACCTGTGCGGCAAAAGCGTTTTAATACATGTTATATAATTTATTATTGATAAAGTAAAACAAGCCAACTTAAATGCATTTTTTTCTTTTTCAATGCTTAACTAACGCTAACGCTATTAAGAGAGTGTGAGAGGGGGGCGTTGAGAGGAACCGGCGAGGGTGGGGCAACATAAACACACAGATATATATATATGTATATATATATATAAATATATATATAAATATATATATGCTACAAATGCTGCTTTTAATGTTTTCTGTTTTGTTGTATTGTAAAAAACACTTTTTGCTCTTAATTGCAGCGCCTAAATGTACTATATGCTTAATTCATTTGTTTTGTTTTTTTTGTTTTCTTTTTTGTTTAGTTTAGTTTAGTTTAGTTTTGTTGTTGCTGTTTCCTCTATATAGAATTTTAACATAAAAAATACAAGACTAAATTTTTTCACTTATTAATGCAGAGAACTTAAACCCAATGAAAACGAACGCTTAAAACTCAAAACGAACAGAATCAGAATTAGTATCATAATCGAAATCAAAACCGTTCCTCCAATATGACTGTTTCCTGCGGATACAATTTGAGCGTTTCCAGCGTTTGGCCAGCATCGACGGCCGTCAGATCGCGTCGCGGCCAACTGCTGATCACCTTGTACTCGTCGATTAGAAAGCCACTGGCGGCCACAAAGTTCAATAGATCCTATGCGGAGCAAACAAAAGAAATGTTAGCTGGAGAAGATTGGGGGCATCATATACGCACCTGTAGTGAATCGCTTGTGTAAAATCTACGTTCTAAGAATTCGCCTGTTGGCTTGCGTACGCGTATTTTGGAAATGTTTGCTTCATGCTCGGCTGGCTCCTGAGGTAACGATTGACTAGCCTGTTTAATACAAGTGTTAGATTAGTGTGTTGTATTATTAAAGGATTATCTATATAGTATAATATGGCATAGTTTTAATAAGGCAGGCAAACTTTACCACTAATCGAATGGACTCGCGTCTAGCGTCTTCTTCGGCCTTCTCGGACTCAATGCGTTGTCGTTCTAAGGCCTGGGCAGCCTCCTTTTGACGCTTCGCCGCCTCTTTGGCCATGTCCGCCTGTAGCGTCTCCTCGTATGCCATGTCCTGCTCAGCCTTCACTTGATCGCGCGCAGCGCGTTCGTTCTCCTCACGTATCTCACCCTGCAACTGCTCCTCGTACATCACCGTTGTCTCGATTAGCCGCGATTGTAAATCACCCAGACCAATGTTGCCTGCAATAGATAAGCACAAATAATATAAATTAACTGCAACTCAATTTTAGAGCAATTATTTCTATGACTAAATAATATAATAATATTAAACAGTCAAGCAAAATTTCATTAGAATAGTTTATAAGCTAAGATAACAAAAGTTCGCTAAAATATTTATACTCATTTTGGCTGACGATGACGTATCTAATGCGTTGCACATTTCCTACATCGATAAACCCATAAATAATTGAAGATAGAGCTCTGTCAGCTTACCATGAATCACAGATAAGACCTCGCATGTTTGGCGACCCATGAGACGGCTCTTGCCAACTAGCATAAGGGCGGGTAGCTTGTCGAGTTTAATATTTCTGGCCGTTAACGAGGCGTTGCTGTTAATGCAGGCCGTCAGCGAAGAGAGGAACCTGCAGCACAAAGAAAGTTTACATTATTAATAGCTCTTGTTTAAAGCATCAACTGGTGTGCTCACATGTCCTTGTTGCTCTCGAACGTCATGTCCCAGCCGTAGAGCACGAAACTCTCTCTGAATGTTTGTATAATGGCCTCGTCCTTCATGAGATGATCACAGAATACATTTGTGAGAATGCTTTCGCCATGGTGCAAATAAATGGCCAACAATTTTCGCTAGAACAAAAAGGGAATTTAAATAAAATATGAATTTATGGCCTGCTTTGGTTTATGCGCACCTCCTTTGCGGGCTTATGACAGGCTAGCCTCAAGGCGTCCTCTAAACTGCCGACAAAAAAATCTGGATGTGGCTCGCCAAAACGTTGTTTATAGTTGTCCACAAATTGTGTAGAGCCGCTTGTCTCATCGTTTGTGTTGTTGGGAACTGTAAAGTTAAGACAGAAATGTTTTAATTTGAATTGTTATTAAATGTGATCATAATTTAATTTACTTAGATGCCTGTTGAGCGGCTGCACGGGCGGCGAATCCGAGAATATGTATTCTGAGTTGTTAAAATCTGTGGCATCCTCAAACTCATCCGCTGAGCTCTCGCTGTCGACGGTCACGACTTCACTAAACAATTGAAAACGATAAAAAGCAAATACAATTAACATTTGCATACATTGTATTTTTAATTAGTTAAACTTACTTGCTGGTTAGCAAATTGGAATTATTTGACGTTCGACCCGCAACGTTACGCATCACAAAATCATGTGTTTGTTCAATGCCCGATTGCTGCAGTCACAAAACAAAAACAACAATAAAATAAAAATCAATAATTTCCGGGGCAAGCTGCGTATGCATAAGACAAAAGGCTCACCGCCAAATTAGTATCGTTATCACAACCGCTGGGCCAGCCGGACCATTCCTGATGCCTAACTGGTATATTGGTAATGTAGTAAACATTCGTTTTCAGTTCGTGGATGGTGGTGCGTCCCGGCAAACTGAGCGTGAGGCGTCGTGCCTCTGTGCCGCCCTCCTCGACAACAAGGATTTTGAATATCTTGTCCAAGCGCTGAGTAACCTCGTCTCTGTTGAGACAACAAATAAGAGTTAAATTAGCTTTAGGTTAATTATAGTTGTTTGCTACTTACTGTTCGGTATCCATGAAACCGTCATCGGTCAGATCAAAGAGTATGAGCTCATTCTCGGGCGCCAAATCTAAATTGCATAGTTGTGTCTCTGGTATTTGTGCATCGCTGGCTGTGGACGGCGGCCAGCCGCGTATGGCCTGGCGACATTGTGGCACACTTGTCACATCAAAGATCTTGCGTTTCAGTTGCTCTGCAAGCGAAATCATTAGATGAGTTAATCTTAAGAACTTTCCACACTCACCTATAGTTGCATTTGAGGGCATGCGTATTTGATAGAGCTGCTGATTGAAGTGTATGTTGAATGTTAAGATGTTTTGGTTATTATTCTGCCTGGATGGATCCAAATTAATGCTAGACGTTAGCTGTGCTAACAATTGTGACGCTAAAATGGAATGTAAACGGGATTAGTTGCCAAGTTCTTTTAGTTTAGATTGGGCGTACTCACTTGGAAACATGCGTGCGCCCTGAGATGGACCGGGCAGCTCGTCAAAATTGAATGGCCTGAAGCCATTGCTGTTTGGATTTGGTTGGGCCGAGGCCACAGCCACCGGATCTGGTGCTGGCGGCTCTGGTGTATGTATGGGATTCGCTAGTGGCGCATCGTCGTGTGGCATGACACGGCTGAGTGCCTCCTGCGCAGCAGCATGCAACAAGGTTGTGGTGGCAACAACGCAATTACAATTTACGCATTTACAAGCACACAAACAAAGACGCACTTACCACTAAATCCCAGTTGGATGCCTCCAGGTGGGAGAAGGCCTCGCCAATATCCTCAATTCCAGTTATAATCTGTGACATTGAAATTTCAATTGAGTTGTGTTTGCATTTGGAAACAATTGCAGGCCCAAGACGCAGACACCCACACACACGCACGCACACACATACACACCCACATATGCGCTTGCACACTGCCACACGGATACATGAACACACACAATTACACGCACACAACATACGCATTGAAAATGTGCGCACTCAGCACTCGTTTTGGGCCAACAAATAATAATAACAGAAGTTTGCAGCGTCTGTCGTAAAATTGTTGCTGCGTTCGTTACCTGGAAACTGGCCAATGTTTCTTCTTTGTCCTGGTTGTCCGACATTAGTGTATTTAATTAGTATTTCGAATTAAACTAAAGTACTACTAATTTTCACAAAGAAAAGACAAAAGACAGTCTGATGTAAAAAACATTCGCCTGTTAACGCAATGTTAGCACAAGTACGAGCCTGTTAACATTTTGGCTGGTACGCTGTTTACAAAAACAGCTTGCCGAACGGTGGCAAAGTGCGTTGCGTTAGATATGATTTTTAACGCTAAAATTGTAGTATATATTTATGAAATTAAAGTGTATTGAGTTTTTTTCAGTAAATTGTAGATATGTTAGGAATTAAGTTAAGTTCTCCAAGCAAACAGTTGTTGCGTTCAATTTATTTTGCCTTAGCACAGCTGAGCTGCGTACGTACTATTAGCAGCGTTGCGATGGCACTTGCGCATCGATAACATTTTGTAACAGTTTACTGTCTTCGATAACATAATCAATGGTTAGCGCGCTAAATTTGAAATAGCAACTGCGCGTTAGTTATTTACGCAGTCAATAAAAGGCAAATATGTCAATATGTTGTTATTGATGATTTAAGCAAAGCGAGAGTATACGTATGATATGCTAGTATGGAAAACAAGTAACGTATGCTATGTACATTGATTATCTTGCCTTAACTTTGTGTTTGGCGAATCCTTCCTTAATCAATATAATGTATTCAATTTTAAATTGTGATTAATATGCGTAACTTAATATTGCGCACCAGTGAGACCACCCACCGACGCACTCGATTTCCCAACACGCCCGTTTGAGCGCCCACGCGGCTCGGAACAAATGTCATCCAATTAATCTTCATAAAAAATGAAATCAAAGAACAGCGAAGGCGATGTGATTTCAATGTGGCCAACTGCCAGCCAAGCAATAGAACCAACCAGACGCTCCAAACAACATGTTGCTGGGCGCAAATTTATATTTAAAAATAATCATACTTGCCGCCGTTTGCGGCGCCTACATGCCGTTGCAAGTTACTCAATCTGCGGAGCAGTTGCCACAGCGCATATATGGTTTACTGGATAAATTATCCTGTGGCAGGCAACTGAATGCCAGCGCTAAGTTCGCATTGTTGCTGGCCGAATTCCTGATAAAACGTGAGCCTAATGAGCTGTGCATTATCTCTCTGTGTCTGCGTGTGTGTGTGTGTGTGCGTGTGTGTGTGTGATAGATGCGTTTTGCACAAAACCATAAATATGCATTAATTTCTGTTCATTCTACATAATTTTGCTACATTGCACAGAGAAAATGCGTTACGTAACGCCCACGAGATTCGACAGGCAGCTTTATTATCATCTACTGCACAGAATGGAGAAACTGCTGCGCAGGGAAATGCCGGAAAATACCAGTGAAATTCAGAAGTTGAGTAAGTATAATTTTTTTCAGTAATTGATTAACTATATCCTGTTTCACCATAATCTTATCAATATTAAGTAATTTATTTCATATATAACCATAAATTATATATTATTAAGATGTAGCTATATACGTACATTCTAAACTATTATTACTTAACTAAAAAATTTTTTTAGTTCTGGAGAATGCCTTTCAGCGCAATGTTTTGTTGCTGCCGCCCAACTTGAAGTAAGCATTGTTAACATAAATAAACTGTTAAATATGTTGCTCAAACTAAGTTTATAAGGATAAATCAAAGAACAGCAATAATGCTTTCTTTTTCCATCCCAGATATGGCGCCTTGAACGCCAATGCTGAGTACGAACAGTTGGCTATGAATTACGAGAGCCTTGTTAATAAAGGCTCTCCAAATGACACCCAGTCGGATCTCTGCATGCGGGATATAGTTACCCTGAACAGCGGGAACTGTAAGTTGAGTCTGGAGTGCCTAAAAGTGCTGACCAGCGATGCGCCTGCTTACGGATATCAGCGAACACATCAGTAAGTTGAAGGGGCTTAGAATACGGGCTTATATTAATATACCTGAGCATATTAAATTGATTTGTTTAGCTTTAAGCTGCTCTACAAAAAACAATCAGCTTAAAATGGCTTTACAGAATGTAAGCAGCAACATTTAAAAACTGCTTTACAGAATGTTAATAGTAACAGATAGAAACTGCTTAACAGATTGTTAACAGCAACAGCTAATATCATCTTTACAGCTGTTAAGAGCTTAAAATGGTAATGTGTAATTTGTTAAGCTAATTACAAGTAATTAAGTTTAAGCAATAGCTAAAAACTTTATCAAACTGATATGTTTACATTTACAGGGTACTCCTTCTCTATATGCTGGAGCACCACAAATGTGCTCCGCAGCTAAGTCCGCCGGCGTTGTACGAGGAGCTGGTGAAAGGACACTGCAATGAGATTCTGAGCGAACAGAATGCGATACGCAGCCTGGCGCTGGGTCTGGGCAAGTATCAGGATTTGTTTCTGGAGCAAGGTGCGTATGGCAATGACGAGCTCTGAGCTGCCAGCTGAAATGATTAATTGCAGCCACCATCTGCGGCCTGTTTGGGTTTAATGAGTTCCTCAACTGGCGCAATGTGATGGAAATCGAGAGCTGGTTCGCAGATGAGTCTAATCACAACCACATTAACGACTTGGCCCTGGTGTTCTACACAAATGCGCTGCTGCTGCTGCATTAACTGATGCCACTTAATGCTATTTATGCTTTGCTGCTAACTGTTGCTTCTGCTGCTGCGGCTGTTTTATTCCATTTTCCATTTTCCGCTGCTTACCGCTTAATAACTGAATAAAATGCGGCTTTGTTTGCAAAAGGCAAAAGCGCCTACACTTAGAGAAATAACTTATGAGCAACGCTTAAAGCAAATATTCTAAATATAAATGTAAACAAACTTAACATTCTTTAATATTTGTTAACCATTTTTTTGCTTATTGCACTTTTTGTTATTGAACTGCGTGAGTATGTGTGTGTGTGTGTGTGTGTGAGGGGGGTTTGTGCTTGGGGTCAAGGGGCAGCAACAGACGCCATTTGTAATGTGACACATTAGTCGCGCCTGGCTGACTGTTTGATGGATGCGACGAAAGGACTGCAAATGGGGGCTAAGACCAGGAAGATAACACACACACACACACACACACACGCTCACATGACGAGGACAACACTTTCCATTACAAAATGCTAGCATTCAAGTGGAATACTAATATTTGCCCTAACATACTCAAAATAAAAAAATAGGAAAATATAAAAAAAAAAGACAACATGGAAGCCAGGCAAGCCTGAGAGCCCGCCTCGACTCGACTCGACTCAACTCGGCTCGGCTCGGATATTAATGCCTCATTTGTTGCAAGTGATAGAGTGGGTGCAAGTTGTTGTCGGGGAAGGTTCAAGAGGGGTTCACACTGCAACCCGCTAAGCCTTGCACAAAAGACGCAAAAACACATACAAGAGCTAGAGATGAGATGAGCGCGTGTCACGACACGACACACTATCTATTTCTATTTAATTTTAACACTACTTTAAATGCCCATGTTAAAGATCTTTTAATTTTCCTTTGTATTATTATACTAACAGTGATCTCAATGTTAATGTTGAAACTAATGTTATGTTAGCTTTTCGTTTTGTCTTCTGTTATGTTCTAATAAAAACTGCATTTTATTATGTTATGTTAGTCAATGATATGTAAAGTTACCTATTAACATAACATAATTGTTCTATGTTATGTCATTTAATGTAGTGTTATTTTTCAGCTTTGGAACGTACGAAATTCAATTATTTAACACGACACGCACTCATCTCTTAAACATGCACACATTCTCCCTCTCTCTCTCTCTCTTTTGTACGCTGCTGCCATGTCAGAGGCTGCCCTTTGGGCCAGCCAAAGCCCTTGCCAAAGGCAGCGGCAAAGGACTTACCAGCGTATTGTCGAGGGCTCTGAATGGCCCCGGTCATTAGCAGAGTTGACTGTCAGTGCAACAACAACACCAACATTAAGTATTTACAACAATCGCTGGCCGCCGCAGACTGGAGCGCCAACTTATGCACATGGCCAAGTCTCAGTTACATTGCCCACAGGAGCAGCAGGAACCCTCTTACTCATACGGCCCCCTCCTCCTTGCACACGTTTGTACTTTATATTGTTTTCATTTCTTCTGTCACTTTCGGTCATCAGCACCCCCGGCCAGCAACAACAACAACAACAACAACAACAGCTCGCACAACCCTTGCAACCTGATCAGCTGTCGCTTGTGACTTACTGCCCACTGCCCTTCACAATACACCACGTCTCGCCGCACCTCATTTCACCTCACCCCATACTCCACATTTTTAATTTTTGTTTGGTTCATGCGTGTCGTTGAGTTCATTATTGCCTTAAGCCCATGTGTACGTGAGGGTATGTGTGTTTGTGTGCGTGTCCTTTCAAGTGTCGGTTGCCTGTCTGTAGGTGTTTATTGTGATGTTAAGCTGCTGCCAGCAGCAACAACAAACTGTTGTTTAACATAGTCGCCGCGGTCGCTGTCTCTGGCGCTGACAGCTCTCTCCGCTGTTGTTGTAAATTGAGCCCGCAATGCATGGCATGTTCCATGTCCATTTCGTTTCATGCATTCGTTAAGCATGCGCCAAAAGTGAATTTGCTCTCTGTATGCGCCTGGGCGCTACTTGAGTGCTAGAGGGGACACAGAAGTGGCAATCAGAATGGGTTGCCAGCACAGCTCAAAGGTTGTTATCCTATGTTATTAGCAATTAACAATATTTAACAAATTTCTATATTAATGGTAATAAAAAAAAGGAAAGTTATGCTATAAATTCAAAATATTTGTAATAAAATTTGATGTTAACTTTCTTTTGGCTTAACTAATTTGTATGCACGCTGTCAACCCTGAACCACCCTGCACGGGGCTGAGCTAGTTCATATTTGGCGCCTCGGATAATCAGCCAGCGGATACAACAATTGCCATTTGGCCACTGAAAGACCAACAACAACTCGCTCTCTCTGGCTAAGGTGTTTCAGGCGCTGCGCTTCTCGCTCTCGTCCGCAGCTACTGCTACAGTTATTCACAGAGCTGCGCTCTGGCAGAGTTTCGCTTCATTCCAATCAGCAACGGCTTCAATACGCGCAGTAGTCTCCCGTCAATTAGAGTGTAAAAACGTTACGCTCCATAATAAACGGCTAACGGAACGGCGCCGCCACAGAGACATCCTTTCGCAGGATACAACCAAAATATAACACATATACACACACCCGCACCAACAACAACAGCTAGTTTGCTAACAAAAAAAATAGGAGAGAAACAAAACAAAATAAATGTAAATTTCTCATCAAATATAATGAGGTGTCAAGTGTAAACTGCATAAAAGAGTAAAATATTCGCCTCTTTAGAATGAATGGCAAATGTGCAATGTGAAAGACAGCTTTAAAGATTGTGCGTGTGCTTGTGTGCGTGTTGCTCTAAGTGTAAGTGTGTGCCTGTGTAAGTTAATGTAAATACCACGAAAATCGCTGAACGCCGAAAATAAAGCAGCAGAAATCAACGAAGACGAAGGCAAAGACGACGTCGTCGTCGCAGTCGCAGTCGCAGTCGTCGTCGACAACGAGGCGGCCACTCGCCAAAAAGCAAAGCCAATACAAGTGAGTAGCAATTGATGTTGTTGTTGTAGTCGAAACGAGGCGAAATGAAATAATGGAAATTTATGTTGGGCAAGCAGAGAGCGCACTTTAAAGTGCCACTTGAATGGGTAACGGGAGGTGCGGCGAGGGGACTTTTAATACCATAAGAACTACATTCGAATGTATATTTGCATGCATGTATGCAGTTTTATATATATTTGTTAGCATGTATATTATATTTGACTGCAGTCAAAAGATCGCATCGCGCCCGGGCAATGTTCGCTGTGTTGACGTTTCTCTCCCATCCGTTTGACTGCTTCCATTTTGCAGTCACTCAAATGTCTTTGATATAATGTCGTCGCGTACATACAGCGCTGCAATGGCCGCAGCACAGCAGCCGCAACACACACACACACACACACTCACATACACACAAACACGCACGCAAGTCACGTTCTGCTGCTGTTGGTCCTGCTGCTTTTTAACATTACTCTCAGAATGTGTGTGCGTGTGTGTGGGTGACTTCTTTTGTTTTAGTCGCTGCTTGAAATTGCTTTTCGCTGCTGTTTGCTTTTGTTGTACGGCTCAGCGCGACGTCTTTGACAGGGCGCAAGTAATATGCGCACCTGTGAATTTGCCATAAATTAGGCGCAAGAGACGCGCACACAAACAGGCACACATACATACTTATATATAAGTATATATGTACGCATGTCAAACGTTAAGAATTTAACAGCAAAAAGCGGGCAGCAAAAACGCGCGCCAAACTTTTATGTCTATGTGTTTGTGTGTGTGTGTGTGTGTGTGTCTAGTGCCGTTACTTGGGTCAGTCTGTCATGCGTGCGCTGTTCGGCCCCAGCTGCCCTTAAGAGACGTCCTACGCTTGCCCCCACCCCCTATCCTTTCTCCCTTTCCACCGTTCTCCTCCTGTTCTCCCTTGTGTCGATGTGTTTGTCAGTTTTGTTTCTGTTTGTATTTTGTGGTCTGCCTCCAATTGGCTCTCAACGGGCTTTGCTCTATTTACCTTATAAAAACACAATTTATTGCTGCTTTAACGATTTTGCCTTTGCGGTTATTTCTGTTACTGTTGCTGTCGCCTGCTGCTGCTGTCGCTGTTGTTGTTTTTGCTGCCGCTGTGTAGTTTTGTCTGCTACAACTTTTCTCTTTATATTTCTTTTTTTCTTTGCGCTCATTGACTTTGATGCTCCCTGTTTGTTTTATTTTCTATGTACTTGTGTGTGGGTGTGTGTGTATTTACCGTTCGGTTTACGTATTGGCTTTGTGTATTAAGTTTTGCGTGACATCAACACAAAAAATCAGTAGCAGCAGCAGCAACAACAACTACAACAACAGGAGCTGAACAGAAAGTATCCACTCGTTCAGGCCAGGATATAATTTGTGCTGTGTTGGCTGTTGGCGTTGGCCTTGTTATAGTTTTAAATCAATAATTTATACTATAGCCTGGCAAGAGAATAGTCCGCTTATAATATAGGTTTTGTGTTTCGTTTTTGTTTTCTTTCCACCTAATCAAGTTGTAGTTTAAGTGCTTTGTTGGGCACAGATACATGATATAATATATCCTTGATGTATGTTGTGTCATTGAATACAATAACCACATACATATGTATGTGTGTGGGTGTACAAGGCAACAGTAACAACTGTGTAAAGAGAAAGCAAACAATTGTCGCAGTGGATTTACAGAAATGGAAGAAGGGATTATAGCAAAAGTGTTCCTAAAGAACAGTTCGATATTGAAGCAAAAGAGCTGTAACACAACAGCAACGTTGCATAATTTGCATTAGCAGAAGGGAGAAAGAGCAATTAACATAAGCTTAGCAATAACATAGCCGCAAGAGAGGATCGGGCTGGAAGCGTCGCCACACATGAACAACAACGATGAAACGTAAGTGAGCATTATAAACAGAAGTTAAGAATTAACATCTCACTTACATAGTTATAACAGAGGATCATATTTAAAGTAATTATATTAATACGATAGAGTCAAACATTATACAATGTTAAAAAACATTCAAATTTCAGCAGATTTATGACATATCAGTAACGCTGTAGACTTTGATGTTTCACAAGAGAAATATTGCAGTTCCTCACATAAGCACACTATTAATATACTACAATTAACATAAGCTATGCAATAACATAGCTGAAATAGATCAGCTTAAAATAGTTATGTTAATTGAAGCAAGAGATTTAAGCCGTGCCGTTAAAAGTAAAACCAGTAACAGAAACTTAATATAAATAATTAACCAATATAATAACATTGTCAAATAACACCAGAGTTTTATTTGCATTAAACCATATACCAACAATGCTATCATATTTATTTAATATATTTTTTATTATCCAACCGCAAAAACAATTTGTCTTACGTCAAATAAGTTTTATTGCCATTAGTTATTATTTTTGATGGTGGCACTCAAACGAGCTTCAATTGCTCAATTGTCATTTGTTTGTTACCCAACATATTTTCAAACTCTTCCCCTTATTGCGAGCTGCTCACGTTGCAGACCCAAAAAAGAAAAGAAAAGCAGCAACAAAGTAAAGAAAAGAAAAGAAAAGAAAATGTTATAAATTTACGATTTCTGTGCTGAGTGTACTCATAAACTTTGTCCTGCGCTCAGACATAAGTTTTTTTTGCGTAACAGTTGTCGGGGGCAGAGGATTGAAAGGCCTTGGGAAACTAATCATGAGTGAACGCAATGGTGTCATAAATTCAGTCCAGATCTTAACTACACAGTCAATCAATAATGGAGCAACTATACAAGAACAAAAAAAACCATAGCCTACTTTTGCGTTGTTAAATTGAAAGTGTTTTTTTTTTAGTTTTCTGTTTTTCTTTTCGTTTGACATAATTGTGTAATTAAATCAAAGCCACTCAGAGCCAATTTAGTTCCATTAGGTGCATAATTGGGTTTATCAAGTATTTCTTTCTTTTTTTTTCGGTTTTTTCAGGTCAATGTCCGGGCGTTAAGTGTCATTAATTTAGATTCTGGCCATATCAATGTGTACTTCTAATTAGTTTGGGGGCCAGTGGCCAAATGTTCTAAAGCGCCCAAACGGCCAGTTTTCGACTTACCACTTACCGTTTGCCATTTGCCACTTGCCACTTGCCACTAACAATCTTGGCCTGGTGCAAAATTTTCCAACCAAATGAGCGCACGTTTCTTTTTTTTTTTTTTTGCTGCTGCGTTTACCTGAATAATGAGTTTTCATGTGCCGCATGCCACATGCCGCATGCCTCGCATCACACACAGGGACAGACGGGAACAGACGGACTTCAGCTTCATCGTCGGCAATCCCGGCCTGGTTAAATGTATGCATTCTGGCTGAAACTCATGCGACAGCCTTCAACAATTTCCCTGGCTATTCGGAGGCGTCGTACCGGAAAGAAATGCCATTAAAAACGCAATAAAAATGCAAAAACAACAACACAAATCCACAAACAGCAAAAAAAAAAAAAAAGAAAGGATAAATGAAAACTGAAAAAAATACGAAATGAAATGAAAGAAAAATGAAAATAAAACGTAGAGAGTGCGCAAAAAGCGTATAAAGTTGTATATGTGAACTGTAGTATGGTAGTATGTCAACGTAGTATGTGTGTGTGTGTGTGTCTGTCTTATTGTGTGTGTGTGTGTGTGAGGTTTAGTGTGCGTGTTTAAGGCTCCAGTGCAAATAGCCAAGGTGGAAAAATCGATATAAATGAATACGGCAACATTTGGCTCTGAAACACCCAAAAAAAAAAAATATAAAACTGGAGACAGTACAAATGGCAAATGTGCCTTATTTTTTTTGCCTTTGCTGGCCTACCAAAGTCCAACTTGCAAAAGTTTTGCACGCACAGCAACGCACACGAACACAAACAACAACACAAACAACAACAACCACAACACACAAACGGTACCCACACCTGCCAACGAACCACCCACTCACATTTTTACGCCCCACGGGCTCAAGTCTGTGGCAGACGCCGCGATTTTAAGCGCAGGCATACAAAAGTTGATATAAAAATAAAACAAAAATAAAAACAAACGCTGCTGTTAACTTCAAGTGTGCTTGGTATGTAAATACTCTATAATTAATCTTAGAGTGTCGTTTCTCTAATAATCCACTCGATCAGAATGCGAATGTTAAGTACAGCCTTAAAATGATTCTGTTTAATTAGCTGTTATGTATAACTATATCGGCTGACAGTAAAAATGTTAACTGAATATCATTAACATTTAGTTCTTTTACATGTGTTAGAGAACACTTATGTTAAAAATAACAGTGTGAGATCACAAAGTAAATGTTAGGTGGAAAAAGGGCTGTTAAACGTCTGTTAAGGCATGTGCTAAGTCAATGTTAAGCGCATGTAAAGCTTATATTCTAAGCCATAAACGTTTTGTTAAGCCATGAAGAGCACTTAAATTTACAATTGTAAGCTGCCCATTAAAACATCTGAATAGCTTTTACTATAGGGTATATCAAAAGCAGTTCCAACAACAACAATAACAACAACAACAACAAGCTGTAGCAAAGAAGAAAGATTTTATGCTGCGGCTGCAATTTTGCCCCAGTAAGTATGCTACATATTTTTGAGCACGGGTTAAGTGCCACGCATGAGTGTGTGTACCAAATACACACATACAAACACATATATATGTATATATATATATATATAGAACGTGTGTATGTGTGGGTCTGTGACCCGGCTTAACAGCATTTGCTCGCGTTTTCTTTTTCTTTCTTTTTCTCCTCAACGTAGACATTTGACATTTCAATTTCAATTGGCCGCCCAAAAAAAATGACAAAAGTTCGAAGCAGCGTAAGCCAAGTAAATTACTTTATTCTTTTCTTTTATTTGCTTTTATATTTATTTTATTTATTTTTTCTTTTTATTTGTTCTTGCTGCTTCTTGTCTCTATACATTTGGCCAAATTGTCGTATTGATTTCTAATTACGTGCATTTTAACCCAAGACACTTGGCTTAAGGTAGGGCCGCAATACATTTCGGGCCATAAGGATCGTTAGATATGTATTTATGTAGATATGCCTATGTGTGTGTGTATGTGTGTATATTTGTATATAGGAGTGGTTCAGTCAGCCAAATAGAATCAAATTAGAGGGGCTTTAGGGGGGAGGCGCGCACAGTGTCTACTATTAGTATTTGTTGTGGTGGCGTTGCCATGACGGTGTTTATTGATTTTACTTGCTACTACCAACAGGCACACGCGGGGGCATGTGGCAAGTGGCATGTGGCAAGAGCCAACAGCCAACAGCCAAACAGCCATGAATCATGTTTGTTTGTGTGTGGGTTCGCTGTGTGCTGTTGCGTGTTTAGCAATTTGTGGTTATATTATAATGACCACTTGATTTGCCTGCGCCTGCCCCAAGCCCCCAAAAAATTTTCGTTCTCTCTCTCACTCCATCTCTCTGTCTATCTCACTCTTACTAATTGCTTGGCTTTGCTTGTGCTTTGGCTTTCACAGGGGACAACAGTCGCAGTGGCAACGCCGAGACGCATGTACGCTCCAAGCTCAACGCTGGCTGGTGGCCGAAGTCGTCTAAAAGCGGCCAACGATCGTGTTAACTGAACGTCTACAATCAAACATATTTGTGCCAGCAGGCAGGCAACCAACAACAACCGACAACCCACAACCAACAACAACAACAACCGACAACAACTAACCAGAATAACATTTACTGCAACGCTAAAGATGACCACATCAAAGCAACAACAACGACAACGACAACAAAGACTTTGGTTGTTGTTTCTATTGCTGTTGCTGCCGCTGTCATTGCTGGGAGGAGATCAACAGCATTGGGGCGCCAATGGCAGCAGCATCGTTGAGCCCGAGGAGGCGGCATTTCAAGGTGCGTATCAAAATTTATTAACCCAAACACACACGCACACTCAACCACACACACCCAGCAAACTCTCGTCCTGGCAGCATATCAATAAATGAAGAGTCCACCCTCTGACCCCCTATATGTCTCTCAGTCCGTCTGTCCGTCCGTCCGTCTATCTGGCTTGGCTTTGACATTAATGAGCAACTTAATTATGCGTTCCACACGCACAGAGAATTGCATATCAGCTGCGTGTGTGTCTATGTGTGTGTGTGCGTGTGTGTGTGTGTAAATCAACGTTGTTATACAATGTTTTTGTCAAATTTTCGAGCTTTTGCAGGCAGCACAATACGTGTCCCAGTGCGTTTCACAATACCCTGTAATCAAATTAGGGTGTTTACACTCCCACTATTATAAAGCTGAGTTCATGACCTTTGACTTTGTTGGGTTTCTATTAAAATATTAGCTTTAATTATGTTAAAATTTATAACTATTCAAATTAGGGCTTTGTATTAGCATTAAATTTATTTAAATTAAATAAAAAGTACTAAAATTAAAATTAGCAATTTTCTGAAACCTTATTTATTATTCAGTTAAAACTTTAGCGTATGCAGGTATATATTTATCCACATTTTGGTATAAACAATCATCTAAAATATTCTCCTCAGAGCACAAAATTTTCTAACAATCAAACATTATTTATTGTTAGATCTTAAAGATAACAGAAAATGTTATATGAAAGAAATATTAACAAGACTTTTAACATAAATGGAATCTATTTTGTTTGCAGTTAATTAAGGTGGGTATCTTGAAGTCTGGCACTCCCTTGTTATTTAGTTGTTATTTGGCTCACTATTTGTCTGTCCGTTCGTCCATTTATCTGTCTGTCCATTTGTCTCTCTGGCTTGTCACTGGCTGTGTGTTGATGTGTGTTGCTGACACTTCGATTTCAATTGCATGCAATATGCGATTTTTCAATTTCAATTTGAATATACGCAATGGCAAAACGACAAGCTCTGCACGGCAACTTCAGCCAGCGAGACGGACTGAGAGCTGAAAAGGATCAGGGTGAAGGGGGAAAGGACGACTATTCACATGTGAAGTGCAAATGTGTGTGTGTGTGTGTTTGCACACATGCAAATGTGCTGAGTGTCCAGTGCACTTTAATCGCCACCACACACAGTTGCTTAATCAACTCACACACACACACACACATACAGACTATTGTGTGAGTGTGTGTGTGAATTGATGGCTCTTTAAGCGTGTTGTTGCGTGTTCCATTTAATAGAATAGAGGAGCTAAACGCAGTTGCTGCTTGAATGACGTAAGCTTATGGGACAAATGACAAGTGCTTGGTACTCGTTTTAACTTGGTCGCTACTCAGGGGAATTCAATGAATGGAATTAGTTGTACCTTAAGCTGGTTAATACTATAAACACTTGTTATATAAACACTGATATTGTTTATAAATCAAGAAGAAGGATTTATTGGAGGGTCTTAAAAAGTTTGTTTTCTTTGAACCCACCTGTATAATAAGTTAGTAACTTACCTGCTACTTACTTGCTAATTGCAGCAACTAGTTAAAAGAAAAAAAAACCCTATAACTAAATGCTACTCGTCCTTTTTTACTTAACATGGCCTAATCGCTACTCGGCACACAAAAACGAAGCTGCCTGAATGACGTAATCGTTGGGCAAATCAAAAAAGCACTCAGTGTGAACTCGTTACACTCGAGCAAAGTCTAATGCGACTCTTAGACTTACTTAAAAGTTGGCATAATTTGCTTCTCTTGGCATTTTTTTGATGTCAAGTGAATTGTTGTTGTTGTTGTTGTTGTTGTGGGACACAAGAAAAAAGCTTTGCTTTACTTCACTTCGATTGGCTTGGCCAAAAAATCAAAAAAAAACTACGCCATTTGCATTTGCGTGGCGAGCTTTTCCGCTTTTCCCATGCATACTTTTAAGCTTAAGCATTTGCATTGAAATTGCGAACCAAATCTATATTGCAAATGCATGCATATAAAAACAAACACACACACATATAGCAACAGTTGTGGCCAAAAAAGAAGCCAGCTTTGGCCCATTGCCAAAATGTGTGCGTTGTGCGTGTTTGTTTGAAATGTGGCCAAAAGCCTCGCACTAAATTACCAAACATGACTCTACCTCTAAGTCAGCAAAAGCTCATTAGAATTTATTGCGGACACGTCGGTCACACCCAAGTCCGAGTCCTGTCCAGGCCGAGTCCTGTTTTGCGGCGACACATTGAGCACCAACACGCACATACGACCCAAAAAATTATGAACTCAACTCGAAATTTAAATGGACATCTGAGCACTTCAACTAGGTTTTTTATGGGCTCACTCTAAATTTGTCACGTGCATAAAAACTGGCATAAAGTTTATTTCATTTTGATCGGTATCAGCAGCTGTGTCCAAAGGGACTCTTTTTATATACAAACATTCATATATACAATTACTTATACTAATTAAACTATGCAAGTCCTCTAATTGCATTCGGAATTTCTGTAGAAAGAAGACTGTATCAGTATATCCCATATATTTGTATATGCTGTACGCATTTACTATAGGGCAGAAAATATTATAAGGCTGTAGTTTGTCGACTTTCTCGATTCCTCATATAAATTTTATTTATTTTTGATTTTGATCACCCATAACTTTGTCAAAACTAAACCGATTTGCATGTTTGATACCATTTTGATTATTGCTTGACCTCTTCCTTAATTCTACATCTAAAATTGCCTCGTTTTTTTGATTTAATGTTTTTCGACTTTTTTTCTGAAAAAAACCATGTACTCCCCCCTTGTGAATTTTGGAAAAAAAAAAATTTCAAAAATTTAGAATCCCCCGATTTTTTTTTTAATCGATTGCGGGTACCAAAATTAGTATAAAAATCAGCTTTTAAAGTATTTCTGAGGGGGTCAATTTTTTTATCAAAAATCATGCGAAAAATGGGAAAAAATTTGACATGTTAAGTTCCCAAATCCCCATATAAAATACTCCTCCCGGACTGCAAACTCCAATAACTTTGCC